>JAGXCT010035492.1:0-52216 GCA_022495035.1 Philopotamus ludificatus | reverse complement strand
AGGCTAGTGGGTTAACCTGCACCTGGATTACGTAGCCAACTAATGTTGTTCTTGGGGTGGTCCGAAATAGCGGAGGAAGCTCCAACAACGACGAGCACGCGAAGAATGGCAAAGTAAAAGCCATACGAATTCATCATCATCATCATTAAATAAATACCAAACAGTCAATTTTCACTTTCTTTCTTCAATTCAGACTTTTTTTATAATTGAATTGATCCGCTCCGAGATACAGTTTCTGTATTGTTTTATTTTTCCATGTATTGAATATTTGATAAGGAAGATAATAAATGATCCGAGGAGAGTGCACCATAGATTATTATGCGATGAAAAGCACGAGATCAAGTATATGATAAATGATGCGTCCAAGCTTCCGTATTTGCCCCGTAGCTTTAATATTAATACGTGCAGATACATTTGGAATCGCCACGAGAAAACGACGTATCGTATATCTCGCCGAACAAACAATGGCACCGGAACAACGGCCGAATTATTGGTCGAACACATTCCGAGATAATGGAATGGAGGGCCGGTTCGGCTCCGCAAAGAGGAGTTTCGGACAGTTACTGTGTGTGCAGGGACGCGGATCGATTCGTCCCTCAATTTGTCCAATTTCTTTTCAAGTCGACCGTTGTACGAGCAGTCTGCTCTTGTTCCCACACGCATTCGAATCGTTCATTTTCATTTCATTTGTTTTTCGTCGCCGAACTGCGGAAACTGGGGGCGACGCACAAAAAGGAAAACAACAAAAACGTGCCGGTGGTGGGGGGTAGGGGCTGTGGGTGGTTGCCGTCGTCTCCCGCCCCTGCCAATGGCCGGCCCTCGCCGTGGAACATAATAGGTCGGATGCGAAATTGAAAAGTTGTGGAAATCGGGATTTACTAACAGATTGTACGATTGTGCGTATTCGGTGAGGGGGGAGCGGCTAAGGGACAGAAGGGTAAAGTGGAGCATTGTGCTTGTACTTCGGGCGTTTTCGTGTAATTTAATAAATAATAAAATTCAATGGTACGATGCGACCCGAACATACGTGTCTAAAGCCCCCCAATTTTCCACGGTTTATGATAAATAAAATACAAGACGTTTTATATTTAATACGACAATAATTTGCATATTAAAAAACAATATTTTTAATTAGATAAAGAAATTGAAGTTTTCTTAACACGATTTTCCATATTCCTATTTTATTTATAATATTTTTCTATATTAGCTCGTACAGTAAACATATTTTTATTTAGTTTATATCCAATATTATGTTATAATATTTATTTTTATTTAAGACTGTTAATAAAAAAAAAAAACCTTTTCTCTTAATAAATGTATAGCAAAGACGTAAACAAACAAGAAATGTTCGTGTTGCATTAACTCGCAAAATGTAATGCTACAGATAGATGATAATAAAGATCAGGACCTATCAAAGAAAGTCTGGGACAGAAAGGACTGCTGCCCCGGACTCTTGGCAAGTTAATATGTTTGACTAGAAAGCAAAGCTAAACGACATTTAGAATTAACCATAAGATATAAATTTGGGCGAGTAGAAAAATTCAATAGTATTTCCTATGCTTTCCACCAGGAGAAATATAAAAAAATGATAAGCAAAGAAATTGTACACAAGCTAGTTTTTAACATATTGAATTTGTTTTTTAATAATACTATAATTACTCAATTTTATTTCTAAAATATTTATCACCCACTAATTTGTAATGTATTTACTTAAATTAAGAAAAATATATTTGTACAACTTACAGCTATACAAAAATCTAAATTATATTCGCCTCACATTGTAAAAGTTAATTTACAGCGCAATATAAAATAAATGTACAAAGCTCGTGAGATTCGCATGAACTTTTTAAACTATTCCATTAAAATTTAAATTTTCTAGCATTGAAAATAAAATTTGATTTTATTAAACAATGTTTGAGTTAAATGTGATAAAACGTCGGATCTCAAAATTGATCAAAGATACATCAGACGTATACGTCACGTATCTTATCAATGATTGATTGCTCGTAAGATCGCATAAGCCTTTTCAAAGAAAAGCGATAAATAGTACGCAGATGTAAATTACACTTTAAAATATTTAAATCGGATAATGAAGAATTAAAGGATGCCCTTAAATTAGGTTTATAATTGAATCTTTATGGTATTGAGATTTCTTGGCAGAATGAAAAATTTCAAGATAACAAAAATTTTCACTCCTTAATTTTCGAGACAAAGAAATTATTTATTCAACGAAGGATGTATGGCATTAAATTAACTAATTCCAACGTGACAAACTACCTACATAAATATTTTTATAAAATATACAGAGATAATGGATGTTTTTCATTTACATACCGCCTGGCCAATGTTGTAAAGAATTCTCTAAATTCGTAGATTTTTTTGGACACCTATCCGACTACTTACTTAGCTCAGTCGCGATTAACTTACATTATCGAAATAATATGCACGTTACCTACAAGTCATTATACCAGTGGCGTACGGTGGACTTGATGTTGGGTGTGCTGAATGTGGAAAAATATATAACAAAAAAATACAATTTTTTTTTAATGAATTTTATTATTATTTATATAATAATTTTATTCTTTCTTTAATAAAATTTATTAAAAAAAACTGTATTTTTGTTCCATATTCAGCACATCAAAGTTCAAGATCAGTTGGAGTCATATTTTAACAATAAAAAACTCTGGATATTTACGATAGAGGTATTTAAAAACTACCTATTATGTGGAACAACGGATAATATTTTACGGATTATTTTAAATAACCTTTTTATCGCAATAAAAATTTCGATACTCTTCACCTTTATATTTTTATGCATTTAAGACAAAAAAAATTGTTAAATAGTATAAGAAAGTTGTATTGAAATATAATCTAATCATTTGCTGTAATTTAACAACCATTTTGTTAAATGATAATTAATCTGGACGAAGAGAATATACAGACAAGGCTTTGAAGCCAAATCGCCCATAATTCGATTATTGTTAACGAGCAATTCATAATTGACTTAAATGAAGAGCAAAATGAATACAATCTAAAGTTCGCTATCACTTACGGTTCTGGATTCTGGAGGAAGTACTCTGGATAGGGATATGATACGCCGACGTTGTTGACTAAAACCCCAATTTCCAGACCAGTCAATTCCTTCTCGATGTGTTCGTACAGACCGAAGGCGGTGGTGAAATCTGCGACGATGCATTTGGTTTGAACGCCAAATTCGATTTCTTAAAATAAAACATTGATTAATTTCGAATCGGGTCTGTATAAATAAGTCTAATACTATTACTTACCAATTTCTTTAGCTACGTTTTCAAGCTTATCCTTGGATCTGCTGATAAGTATAACGTTGCATCCCTTTTTAGCCAACTGCAAACAAATAAATAAATATCAGTGTTATTCGTATAAAACCAATTTAATCCATCTTAATTTGGCAGAAAATAGTTTTTGCGGAGCGTGCGAATTAATCAATCAATCCGGAGAGGAAACCCATCGCGCGGTACACGTGGAGAAGAAATAAAACGCGAAATAAATTAAATCTCTAGACGCATTATTTTAATGGAATTGCTCAGCCGACTGTATAGTGTTTGTGCAAAGCGAAAGGGATGGGATGGCCCTTTCCAAATTATACAATTCAAACGGTATTTTGAATCAACGGCGAGATTTTCGAAAGAGACCAATAATTGCGGTCTCTAAACCGATTTTCCGATATAACTCGATTGCACTTAACGAGATTATGTTGCGCGTCTTCGCTCCATGCTGAAAGAGGATCACGTGCGGTGAGAAATCTGAAGACCGAAGACCAACATGGGCGGATAGAGTTAGCCCGAAGCACAGGAGTCGACCGGCAAAGGTAATGAGCTTATCTGGTCAGATGTACTTAATTACACTGTGCGGAGGAAGAAAATTTAATTTCGCTGCCCTGAAAGCTTCTTAATTGCGTTTCGATACGAAAAATAAAGTATATTTTTAACGAAAATTCAATACTCACAGCTTTGGCATACGATTTTCCGACGCCATCTGTAGATCCAGTGATAACTGCAACAATAAAAAATAATATAATTTATCAAATATTCAAACCAAAATAAAATATATAGATCTTTGATAATATTTTCATATAAATGATATAGATGTCAGTATATTATAATATAATTATGAAATATACTATTTGATATAAGCATGAATTAATAAATTATTGTTGACCTTAACTAGCGTCATAATAAATCTGTAAAAAAACTAGATAAGAATTACATTATCGTTGTATGATTTATATACTTATAATATTATGATTTATTCATTATATAAATTAATTCGGAGCATTTCATCGACAATACAACGAAAATTATAATAAAGCAGAGGAGGCTCAATAAATGCCGGCAAAATTTTACGACCGATTAGCTCCAATGTCGATAAATTCTGGTCATTGTCTAAAAGTAAGAGCCGATTTAATAATTCACATAATTATATGTACGTTATTTAGATATTTACGATTTTTCAAAACGTATATTAAAATAAATATAATCTTTATAGGAACTGTTGTATGTGTAGTACTTCCGTGATACGGTTCAACAGTATATCATCCAATTTATCCTCGGCTGAGTTTGAATTTAGATCCATAATCTAAAGGTCAACGGTCCAGACGCCGTCAGTCAATGTACAGAGGGTCCCAGAATATTTTAACACTGATCAAGTCGAAAGCTGGATCTGTCTTTATGCCGGGATAGTGATTCGGAGAAAGGCGGATCCCCCCACACGTTGCCGAAATGGAAGGGAACCTCTTTTGCTCAAGATAAGGAGCCTGGGGGCCTCCGACTTTCTCCGCACAGCTGAGCTGCGAGTGAGTGACCCCCAACGGTACTCGTTGTAAACGAGTGAGACAGGTACAATGTGCCATTAATGAACGAGTTATTCCTCATCGGTGGCAAACCTTTGCGGTTTTCGTCTATGTATGAATATATATAAAATAATAAATTATATCTAAGACTAGAAATTATTTAAATAAAAAATGGTAACAAAATTAAGCCGCTTTATTAGTCATGTTATGTTTAAACTTTATTTTTTAGTTTTTTTAAATCTAATAGATAAAAGTTTTTCCAACTTTGAAAAGATATATACACAATCGCTCAATTCTTTGATTTTTTGTTTTATTTTATGCACTTTATAGAAAGCAGACAACTTTAGTAAAGTAAAAAATGAGGAAGTAATTTAAAAATGAGTAAATTTCACTATAATTTATGGCAGTATTAAAAATTAATAATATTTTAAAAAAGCCAATTATATATTTTATGGCAGGTTAACCGATCCATCCCGGCAGCAGGAAACCAACTACGTCATCCGAAGGTGGTCTTTTTACAATGGATAATAGACCCCAAGCATTTCAAGCATGAAGAATTCATCAATATCTTGACTTAACACGTTGCGGTCCGGGGGACTCGAAAACGCGTCCTCGCGGGCCAACGTAGGAAGTACGGGGGACACGTTTTCAAGTCCTCGTTGGCGCTGATGTTAAACAAAATCATTTATATTTCATTGATACGCAGCCCACACTTAAAGGAGTTTTGAAATATTATTTTTTTTTACAAAGAGATAACCTTTCTGAACACAACAATTAAAAAATTTGACGTAACTTAAATGGTATCAGAGTTACATCGATTTAACTGAAGTACTTAACTATTTTTTTCGTGAAATCGCCCTAAAAAATGGATGGTTATAAGAATAAAAACAGTTATTCATAATTTAGTCGATATTTTTGATTTTTTTTAACAAATTAATGTGACGCGCAAGCGACGATCGAACTCGCCGATGTCTCGCCGTAGATTGAGGACAAGCTGCCGTCTCAGAGTTCTTACGGCATTTGTCACTAGTACGGTTTCACTCGCACTTGCACATCGTACCGGATGTGAGCGAGAAAAAGCATCGCGCCCGTGACAATAGAAGCAAATATTGTTATTTTATTATTTTTTTGCAATTGCGGATAAAAAAGAACAAAGATTATTTATAACATTTATTCTTTAGACTTTTTTATACAAATATAAAAAGTTTGTGACGTGTAGAATTTATATTAAAAGGGGGGGGTCTCAAATTTATCGGCGCGGTTAGGTTAAACAGCTGATGTGATCTTAAATCGAGTTTATGGCGTTTATGCCGTATTATCATTTTTTTTCCTTTCATGTAAATGGTTCATGTTCATTAATGTAAATTAACCGCGACAGAGCTAAGTTAATTCTTTGAAAAGGTCAAGCTTCCGACGAAATCTATAAATCCAAGGAATTATTTATAACACTAACCAGGAAGGAATGTAAGTGTAAGAGATTCATTACCCCCGCATCTTTAGAAACATTATCGAACTCATATAAGGGTTCGAAAAAAAATAATAGAGCTTTATAATTTATATATCATGCCTACGACTAATAGTAAAATAATAAAAATCAAACAAAGTTTCTGTTCAAATTCATCTAAAATATATAATATTTTCAGCATTTCAATGTGTTTTTATATTTATATACATTATTCAAGATGTTTCGATAGTATTGAGACATGATGTACATGTGTAAATTGATTCAAATGTAAAATGGTTAACGACACGGCATTGAGCTGACACAACGTCCCTGATGCCAGCATCACAGCTGTATTTCCATCACCATGAGTTGACATCATTCAATTTGAAGCAATCTACATGATAATATGAGATAAGAAAAATATATAAAAAAAGTTGTATATATAAATGGTAGGCAACCTCTGGCAAACTGTAACCACGTTTACGAGCAGATGTTACTCGTTTATATATTGCTAAGGTTATTAACACAGTTGGTGCTAGCAGTCGGTAATTATATTTTTTTGTTAGATGTGACAAAAATTTGGGTACAATATCCATTGCTGAGTAATAAAATAATTAGTGTAAGAAAATTAGTTTTCGGATCAAGTGACGGATTTCCTTTTGGCGATAATTATGAGCTATCGTATTTTTTTTCCGCGACTAACATCAAAATATCTATGCTGATTACGGCATTTATTAATGCATAAATAATCCGTGAATGTACGGTCATTATCAACTGGGAAAAAAAGTATATAAAAAGTGAAATTTCGTTCAAATTTGCCGCAGTCAATTTATGGAAGAAAGTTGCGTGCATCTGATGCACGATTCAGTTATGACAAACCATTTGCCGCAATTTATTTTTAATTTCAAAACTTAAACACAAATTGCAACGAAATTATAGCATTGTATTATTCAATGTTTATAATAATAAATCAAATTCAAATAATTCATAAAACAACTAAAAAATATATTTTTCAACAGCCTTTAACTTATTGATTGTCAATAGCCAGCCTTGAAGAATTCATGCTGAAGAATCTTGAATCACAAGTATACAAATCCAAGACTAATCGCACGATTATCGACCTATTCCACATTTTCCACGGCATTAACTTATTAAAGAGATCGGAAGTAGCTGATAAATTTGTCATCATCAATTTGACAAAAATAAGTAGTCAAATATCAGACGAAGAATCACTTAGGCAAGGGCTGGAATGAATGGATTGTAAAATATTTAAATGAACCATGATTGCCGTTAAGATACTAATACTAGAAGCATTAATATAAAAAAAAATGTAAGTAACATATAACAATGACGGTATAAAATTATATCCTAAAATCAGTGGTCGTATATACGTGGCAGATTTTATTCTGTTGCTATCTGAATCGATGCTTAGATCCATATGAGTACTGAAGATGAATGCACTCTCGAATAAATTCTCAAGTAATTGGGAATTAATTGATAATCTATCCATAATATGGTGAGATTTTCTCGTTCTTTAATTTGCGAGTATTGTAAGAACTGCCAAATCAAGGAATTGAAGAAGAATTGTTTAATTCGAGCTTTAGTTATATTTTTTATCATCACCACCATTAAAGAAGATCTTATTTACCCTTTTGTTTAAACAAGAAGGCGCTATCTAAAGTAATTAATAGTTTTTGGGCATTAGTCATAATAGGGAGTTGTCCGAATATAATTATTGCTTGATAAGTTAATGATTCTCAAAGTGATCTATATATGACAAAAGAGCCAATTTAAATTTTGCAGAGGGTCTATATAAAAGAGAAAAAAAGTGGGAGTCTTCTGGAATTGAATTAAGCACAAACGATGGTTTATCAACAATTTTAGCTCGATTCCTGTTGCTTTTTCTGAATTACCGACTATCGCAAGAAAGTTTTTTTTATCACTATTTCATCTTCATACCTCATGGAAAAGAATTTTTAGCGCGGTACTAATCTTATTACGAAAAAATAAATCAATTTCAAATTGTTGAACGCGTAGATTTAAGACTATGATTAAAAAAAAGCAAACTTTTATATAAAGTTAAAAACAACGGCGTCACCCGATGGGGTCTATTTAGTATGAAATTAGTATATGAAAATAGGCCCCCAAGCATTTCAAATCAAGATATGTTTCTAATTCTAAGAATAAAAATAGTTATTCATAATAAATATACTAAATTTTGAATTTTTCTAATAATTAATGTCCCGCCACAGACTGAGTTCACACTACACGTGTCAATCGAACGGTTTCACTTGCACTTCCATATCGTACTGGATGCGAGCGAGAAAAACATCGTGTCCGTGCCAAAAGAAACATATATTGTTGTTTTTTTAATTTTATTTTCGCAATTGCAGTCAAAAAATGTCTTTTATTATTTATTATATTTATTCTTTAGACTGTTTTAAACAAATACAAATGATTGTGACATGTAGGATTTATATTAAAAGAGTTATTCGAGAAAAATCTAAACTTGGGGTCCTCAATATATCAGCACGATCAGATTTTTTATTAATATAATGAGGATTTTTACTGTTCATCATAAGGATTCAGCTAAAAGAACAACTATTGTAATTCCTAGATGAAATGTTAGATAAATTAAATAGATCCAAATATATGTTGAGCTTTTCGGGTTCTAGTAATTCTTAAATACACTAGGTTCTTCGGTGTTGTCCTTTCATTGTTTCAGCAATGATAATTATTTAACACGAGGGTTTACAATACGTCTGTATCGTCAAGTATCTGATCGAGTAGGATCACGTATCTTCATGCATGATATATTAACAAATCATTTCGTATTATCTCTTAAAATTAATTGCGGAGATGGTGATTATGCATTAAATTTAATCGTTGCTTTTTTCCATTATTTAAATGATGATCCAAATACGAAAATTAATATAAAAAAAATCTCTTCCACGTATTAATTATTTCAGTATCATCTACTGCTTTTATTTTCATTCTTTCGTCCGGAAAAACAGCATTTTTTTTTAATTGCGGATTGAGGACGCCTGTAAAAACAGTAAATTTTACATTGCCGAGCAACAGCTGCAGGCAATGTGCAATCATGACCTACTCTCGTATAACTGAACCGAACACGCTCGGTTCTCTTCAAATTTGTACGAGTGAAATTAACCTTGCGCGGGGTAACGGTTATTGTTACGAAAGTAAAACCGATTCCATTATTCATTCATCGCGATTGGTTTTTCGGAAACAATTCAAACCACCGTTCTTTGGCACGCTTTTCAATTGCGATTTAGAACAGCAAACCACGAAAAAAATTAACATAGCCATGTAATTATCAGGTTGTTCGGAGAGTAATTTCGTTTTTTTTATGAAAATGAAAAACGATTTTCTTATAGTGAATAAATATTTTATTGAATTATATATTGTCCATTCTGGTCCAATACCTTTTGCAATCTTTCTGTTATTAGCATGATTCCACGCTCATATTTTTTTTGTTCTTTGCTGGCAAAAAACTGATCCAGATAATTTTTGATCTCCACATTTAAAGTAAAAGTTTTACCGTCTAAAAAAAATTGTAGAGACCGTAAAAGTAATAATCAGAAGGCGCCAGATCTGAATAGAATTGTGGGTGTGGCAGTATATCCCATCCACGCTGTAAAATCTTTTGCTGAGTTAACAAACTTGTATGAGGCCTCGCATTATCTTGGTGGAACACTACACCATTTCGATAGATCAATTCTGACATTTTCTGTTTAAGTGAATCATTTAATTTGTCCAGCTGATGTCAGTACACTTCAGAATTAATGGTTGTGTTGTCCAGTAGAGGCTAAAAAAAACGATTCCTTTGAAATCCTACCAAACAGATAGCATCATCTTTTTTTGATGAATATCGGCTTTCAAAGGTTCATCTTTTTACTCCATGATCTCTTGCGTTTAACATTGTTGTAGACAACCCATATATCGTTCTTGACGTTTAAGAAAAATGAATCACTTTCTTGACGTTTAAGAAGCAAATCACAAACGTTAACGCGACGGTACAAATTTCTTTCAGTAAGAACATGAGGAACCCATATCTTGAGCTTTGGCATTAAACCTAGGCGTTTCAAATGATCATGAACGGTCGAATTCGATAAATTTAATCTCTCGGCGATCTCACGAGATGTTATTCGCCGGTTTGCATCAATTAATGCCTATATTGTGTCTTCATCAGCTTCAACTGGCCTTCCAGAACGTAGTGCATCTTCAACATCAAAATTTCCGGATCGAAATTTACAAATCAGTTTTGGCACTGGCGTTCTGTCAAAACATCTTCTCCACACACATCGGATAATGTTTTCTTGCTTGAACAGCATTTTTACCTTTTCGATAGTAAAAAAGTAAAATATGCTAAAAATGCTGCCTTTCACTTTCCATATTTGAAAGGGTAACAACCAAAAACTACTGCATAGAATCAATCGGACTTTTTCACAAGCAAGCCTTGCTATATCAGCTGTCAAAATATATAATGATTATGCGGCTTACGTGCGAAGTTGGCAGTGAAAAAATACAATTAAGTCCTCTGTCAGGAAAAAACGAAATGACTTTCCGAACAACCCAATATATCAATCGGATTGTCATATTTTTTGTAAATATTTTTACTTTTATCGTCGATAAAAATATATAAAAATTGAAATCAAACGAGAGTAAAACTTCGCCATTCGTATAACAGCCAACTGATCCGGTTATGATCTCAGAAGTTGACGACCGCTAGAGAAAGCCGACGAAGCGATCGTCGCTGAAAATAACATCTTCGAATAAATAACGCGCAGTTATTAATTTACATGCAATATTTTTAATGCAACAACGTTTCGCAATTGTCCATTGTCTGTATTTTTAGGTGGAATGTGTCAATTGTAACCGGACACCGTTTTCCGCCAATTTATTTTTTTGCATAAATCTTCAAAATTTTACGTTCGTATAATAATAACATAAATTCGTACAGTCGAGTGATAACTAGATCGAATTTAACCATGCTCTGCATATTTTCGAATAATATAACATATAAACACAATTAACGGCTTATAATGCAAATTAAGTTAACACTCGGAATAATATGAATAAATTCTATGTCATTATATGATTATTTTTTTCTAGTTGTGTCCTCCTATTTTGTTAATAAATGCAAAATTATTGCAATGAATAATGGAATCGAGTTAATAGAATTAAATTATCATATAATAAATATATATCAATTTACTTTTTATATTATTATTAGCAATAACTGAGTGATTCTTAACAATTGATGTGAAACGTTAAGGCTTAATTAAACAAGGGATATTAAATCTTTACACTTTCAATATAGAAGATCATTGACTCATATACGTTCTACTTGTGCACAATTCACTATTTCGCACGTATGTATATTAAATGTAAGATTTTACAAAAATAAATCAAAGTGATCATCATCACTTTGATTTATTTTTGTTTGAACGTATTGTTAAGATTTTAAATTTATATAAATACAATATTATTACAAAATTTTGGTTATAATGTATAATTTTAAATAATAATGTAAAAGAACAATTAAGCCATATATTATTATAATTTAAGTGTATGTTCAATTATAGGTTTGAGTGTGGCGTAAGAAAAAAATAGTTTAAAAATTGAGATAGACATAGGTCAACAGAGAAAGATAGACGTTACTATATTCTCCTTATATCGAGCAAAGATAAATAATGATAATATTCAGGGTTTCAATCCGTTATCTATCTATTTTCGATTATTTTTAACGTTTTTATTTGTGTTAAATATTTATTTTTACCATAATACAGAACATTTTATTATTAAAATAATATAAATAAGAATAACTAATTATCCGATGCATCATGGCGGCTCAAAAACATCATTATCTTGACATTTAAAAAAAAAAAATATTTCTAGAAACGAAAATGTTATTCACGATATGGTTTGCACTTCATATTAATCAATATGAAGTGCAAATTAAAAGTGCACTCGGCGATGTCCCGTTGCAGACTGAACACTCGGCGCCGTCAGAGCTCTCGTCGCACATGTCAATAGCACGGTTTCACTCGCACTCGGCACATCGTACCTCATGCGAGCAAGAAAAAACATCGCGCGCGTGGCAACAGCAGCGAATATTGTTCTTTTTCCCAATGGGGTCCCAAATAGCCTGGGTAGGTTAAAAGTATAATAAATAAAACTAAAAGTATATTGTAGGACAATATTTTAAATAATTAAAATAAATAAATTACGTATAATTGAAAAGGATGAGTCAACTCTAATTGTTAAAATATATTAAATAAACCTCAAAAATTTCATTTTTGATCAGTATATTAAAGGTACCGAAAAGAAAACCATTTTTCTTAATAAACGATTAGAGATTTTTGCTCAGATATTTGTACATTTTAATGAGTGTTTAATCGATCTAAAATAATAATAGTCTGAAATGGCTGAATATGCAAAATGAGAAAAATTAAAAACTCACTAAATTCATCTCTATGGTTTATTTTACCGATATTAAATATTTTTTCAATGATTTTTCGATAAAATTATTGTCGAATTTTGAAGGTAGTTAAGGGTATTTTTCTCATTTTATAGCATCCGAATTAAATCTTCGGAACCAAAACTGTAATATATGTACAATAATGTTCAATAATGTTCAATCTACTGTATCTGAGCAAAAAAATATTCTCGATTGCCACGTATTAAAATAGTGGTTTTCTTTTCAATACCCCTAATATATACCAAGGATTTTGAAGAGTATTCTGATGTACTATTTATTTACGTTATTTTATTATTTCAAAAAAAATCTATTCTATAAGTAGGAATACAATATCTTTTTAAGAATTATTTACCTGTTTATATAATAGTTATTTAATTATAATAAACTACAAGAGAACTCACTCACTGGCCGTTACATACAAAGCTGCATAAAAAATGCATCTCGAAGAGTATATTGATGAAATCGCAAATCAATAACCATGAAAGTATAAAAATATATAAAAACCGATGAATTAATTATATTTAGATAATAATTTAAAATATTACTTTTACACGTAACTATGATATTTATTATCTTTAAAACATAAACTAGCAATAAAATAATATCAAGATAAAAACATATAACCATACGTATTAGTATAGATAACACTATGTCTGTCAAATAAAACGATTACATCAATCGATAAGGATTCGACTCATAAATCGACCCACACACGTTTAATAAATTAAGTCTGTTATAAAAATATAATTGTTTCAACAGCGTAATTGTCGTGTAATTCAGATTTCAGTCGTGCTTGCGACGTTGCGCAATTTTGCAAACAAATTTTCATGCGACTGTCGCAATTTTTAACGATTGCTTTTTTGATTTTAACGCTGATATCTCGAGTTTGTCGAATATGGTGCGGAAGTGGAACAGGGTCCGTCCGAATATATATTTTCGTACAATTCGATCTCCGGAGAATAGCCGGAGCGGTCCGCCGCGGCGAAATGTGAAAGCGGAGAGATCGCCTCGGAACATTCTTCGGCGTTCGCAAAAAGACAAAAAGAAAGTAATCACTAAAAGTTTACTACCATTTACAAATTTACCATCGAACGACAAACGTATATGCGAAAATAACTAACAAATATCACAAGAATATCGCGTACAAACATAATATTATTACGTTGAAGAGCGTTATCTTATCGCGTTGGTATATATTTTTTAACATACACGTTTTGTATCCGTCGAATATAATTATTGTTCTATTTATTGACCTCTAAATTGTTATCGGATCATGGATATGCATGATATTGACCCAGGTTCGCATTAACAATCGATTATATGCTAATTTTTCTATACAATGGCTGGTAAAAAAAAGCTCCGATTCACGCCGTTAAATTATCGAACGCAGCAATGATGTCTGTAATTGTATGAAAACGCAAGTGCTGTGAAAGTTAAATATATAATATTTTTAAGTATCACACTTTCGTCGATTCGTAATTGTATTTATTAATAGTGCAGAACGTGTATGATCCGATTAACGTTTGTTATCGCAGTGCGCGTATTTTTTACGCGTGGCAATATCGTTTCATCCAGAATTTTCTTCCACGCGGGCAACACTGCGATTCCCGTCACTACGTTTTTTTCGACGTTCATTTGTTTGTCGGTATACACCGTTTGACACTGCACAGATGTTATATATTTTGAAGGCGGACAATATATATGTGTAGGGGGATTCGCGGGGGGGGATTTAATGCACCCTACACTGCTATGCATCGTCTAGTTATCGATTTACATGGAAGTAATAACTTAACCTAGAATTTTTATCATGTCGACGAATATAGAGTATTGGATTTGTACTCACGTGCCCATTTTCCGAGGGATTTGAAGTCGATTTTTCTTGCACGGGGTCCGATGAAGTTATTGTAGATGTAGATAAAGAGTTTCCTGGCGGCAAGATAGCCCAGTAGGATGACCGAGAGGAGGCCGACCTTCTCTAGCGAGGTGAAGGACATGGCGACGGAAGAGGCGGAGAGACGGAAGGGCGGAAGGGCGGAGAGGTTAGGCGTCAAGGGCTCATGCCGGCGCGAGCTCGGGCGACTGCGGCGCGCGCACCGCTTCGTATGGCAGCACTGATACAGCTGTGCTTCGGTACGACGGCGACAGTACGGCGGCGGCGGAGAAAGTGCCGCAGCCGTCTCGCTCGCACTCGCTCATCGCCCGCGTCCAATCGTGCACCGGAAAACTCGACGTTGCTTCCCCTCCGCGTGCCGAATTTAAATTTTCCCGCTCGACAATAAATGAAAGGTTATACCCAAATATTATTTATATTACAACGAAAGGCGATTTTTTTTTCTTGATAAAATATAAGGGGAACCCGAAAGTAATCGCGCATTTTTACATGAATGTAAAAATTTTACATACTTATTTATCATGAAAAAAACAATGAGTGATTGGCAATGCAGATTAACCCAGGTAGTCAATCACGTATATAAACATAATAAAACGAAACATAGGTTTAATTTAAAAATATAAAATAATATGTAAATAAAATGTAGATATATATAAAAATATAAATCTAACATAACAACAACAATAAAAGTAACAAAAAGAAAATAAAAGTAATGATGGATATGCAAAGATAATACAAAAATGATGTCGTCCATTAATCCGTTATATGAAATTATATTTATATATAACATCAAATACAATTTTTTATGTCAAATACTACAGTTTTTACGTCAAATATTTTGCAATTCAAATACAACTTTTTGCAAATCAAATTGACCCTTTTAAAAATTAAGTTAAACAATTAAATATATTCCAATATATATACTATTTTTTATCAGTTCCTTCAAAAATGTAAAAAACGGGTTCCACTGTACTGTTTTTTACGTCAAATACACCCTTTGGCGAATCAAATGCATCCTTTTGCAAATAAAATACACCCTTTTGCAAATCAAATACAACTTTTTACAAATCAAATACAAAAATAAAATAATGAAAATGGGACGTAAGTAAATCAAATGCACGGCGAGGGTGCATTTGATTTACCAAAGGGTGTATTTGACGTAAAAAAACTGTATATCAACATAGTCGGCCGAGTGGTTAAGCAGAGTATAAAGAATAGCTCTGGTTACCGGAGAGTTTCAGAGAGCACCTCTTCTCTAGTTAGCTTTGACATCGCATTTTTAGCCATCCCTATTCGCCTTCTTATCTCCGGCTCATCACAATTTCCGTTACTCGTAAGTAGTGATCCGAGATAAAGAAATTATTCAATACTCTTCAGATCCGGAAGATTAACAGATCTGGATAGTTGATTACTCCTGTCAATGATCACCTCTGAACCAATGTATCGTATAGCACTCGTATAACTAAGATGCTATATTTGTAATGAGATTTCTCAAGACAAAACCCAACATTCTTAATGATCTTATACACACGTCCAATACATGTAAACCGAATTTTAACATGAAATCAAACAAAAATCCAGTTCTTTATTATTATAAAACATAATTACCCTTATAGTTTTATAGTTTAGTTATGGTATTTCAATTCCTTTTTTGAAAAAACTTACAGGTTTTGAATCGAAAAGTGGTTTTGACTTAGTTTAACAGTTATATTTCGAAAACGTTTTTCTCTTAAAGTATGCTCCATGGATCTAAACATAAAATAAATCAAGAAGGTAGGTCTGCAGAATAAGAAGGGCGTGGATTAACCTACCAGTTTAACAGCTAAATTTTTTCTCGGGTCATTCTCAAGGCTCTTATTTTCATTGTAAAGAATCTCCGGATAGAACGTGCGGTGTAAAAAATTCCATTATAATTATTTTACCGATACGTTGCACCTTAAAGATTTCAGTCTCTGCGATAATTTCATAATAGTTAATGGAGGATCCGACTTGATCAGTAATCTCAATATGTCAATATCAAATTTAGAAATGCGTCTTGAAGATTTGTATTTCCCGATTTAAACCTTTGAAAGCTAAATTGACATTTTCTACAAATATATTTAACACCTTTAGTGGCTTTGCTGACATTCAAGCCTTACTCGAAGAAAAGTAGCATACAATATCTGATGTGCTCTTCGTCAATTTCTGGTTTTAACATTTTACCATTACAAACATAATATAATTAAATTATTCATAAATAATGCAAAGCAATAGTTGTAGGCATAAAAAACAGTCATGCTTTCATAACCACTTCTGGACACAAACTTCACTCGAACATTATGTTATAAAATACGCGATTTCTTTCGGACTATTATGGAGTCCTTATTATTTCTATATCTTATTAGCAAATAATTTTAATTAAACCGTCTCATGGCATGCAGACAACATGCAATATGTTGTGGTAATTTAGCTTAACTACGATTGAGCTAAGATAATATCCGTATAGGGTTAACCCGAAGTCTATGTATTCCGGGATTTTTTTATAATACTGACTAAGGGGAATGTAAATGTAAATCATTACCAATGCATCTTTAGAATCTTTATCGAATCTTTATATGAGTGAGTGGCGCCTGTATTTTTTTCTGTTATGTCATTCATCAATTGTGATACAGAATATAAAATTGAATTAAATCTTACTTAATTAAATTAAATATTTAATAATTCTTCGTATAATTTAGTTGTGTTGTATTTTTAGCAGTTTTCACCTATCAAAATAAAATCTCCATCCAGTGGATTGTCAAACTTACGATTATTTTTGTAGGAGTTATATATATTCAACTCTCGTTGTTTATATATTATACCTTCCCCAAAAATGGCAAAGAAGTAACATTTTATTTGCATTTTAAATAATTGAAAGTCAAATATGAATAAAATTATTATTTTTTGTTTAGAGTTTCTAATAGACACATTACAGTAATATATTCATATCAACTATTTACATGGTTTTGAAATAACACGGTACACTTAAATGAACATATACTATACTTTTAGACAAGTTATTTGTTCTCACACGAATAACAAGCCAATTATCATATAAACTAGTTGTGAAACAAAAAACACAAAATAGATAACAGATTTCTTAAATATGTTTTTATTTGTAATATTGAATAATACATATTGTCTCGATCTACACAGTTTAACCTAGCCGTACCGATGGGGTCTATTTGGGACCCCAAGTTTTTTAATTTTTCTCAAATAACTCTTATAATATGAATCCTATATGTCCCAAATATGTTGTGTTTGTCTAAAAAAGTCTAAAGAATACATATAAATAATCATTGACCTTTAATGTCAATATTGTTTTACAATGGAGCAAGAAAAAGCATCGCTCATGTGAAAGTTTAATTAAATAATAGAAAAATTTAGAAGTATTTTGGATTTTTCTACTAATATATGTCATGAATAACTATTTTTATTCAAAGAATAATCCATTTTTTTAAATATCAATGTATTTTCGAAGAATGATCAATTCTAGACTTGACATTTTTGAGTTCCATTCTCATACATTAATTTCATACAGAATTGACCCCATCGGCCAGCGGCGTTCGTTTCGACCCGTCGTGACGGATCGGTTATAAAAACTACCTACCTTTTATATTAAAATATAGGAATACTTTATTTGCGGTATCTAAAATAAACAAATAACACTCTTTATTTATCATTTAAAAACGTATATAATCTACGATAAATACTTTTCTAAAATAAAAAGCAATAAATATATTTATAAAATTGCCCTTTACTATGTGCACAAAAAACGATGGAAAAAGAAGAAGTTCGTTATTAATTCATATTTTTCCTATTATCTATTTTTAAACGTGCTAGTGTTTCAATTATGTATTTAAAAAGTGTGTTATATGAGTTTCGCCTTCGTTTAACTTTTCATTTCGATTCGATTTCTATCCGAATTTGCACCGCCTGATCAAGCATTTAGTCATCAAAATGTTCGCGAAACTGGTTGTGTCGAAAAAAAAACAAGCATTGATGATCGAGAAAGGTTTTATGTACTGAGTGACCCACTATATCCTGAAATAAGACATCGTCTTTTTATTTTCGCTGCATAACTTAATAGTATTACAGTGTGCCACTTTTCAAAATCAAGTATTAGGGGTTGTTTAACTCTTAATAAATATTATTTTAAAACATTATCAAATAATTTTGCACATTAAATATTACCATATACAAATTTGGGTATATTGTACATTGCAATACCAATATGTTTTTTTTAATTTTACGAAAACATGTCAATTTTCACATAGCACTTGTTATTTTATGCAATACTATTCCTATTCGGGTAATAACCATGTGTCAATATTACATTGGAGTGACAAAACTATAAAACAAAAATAAATTTAGGTAAATTCTATTTAACATTTTAATAATATAATTATCATTTATTTCATATAAAAAATATGTAATAACGGTTATGTGTTGAATACCCCTGGTAAAATACCTGCGGTATATAGCATAGGTACCCTAATATAGTTCAGTGTTCAATAACTCTTCTCAACACACACTATAACAAAAAAAAAATCGCAAGTATATGCAGTTACATATAAGTTACAGCAACAGTTAGTTCCGCTTAGGGGAGAATGGTAAACTATATAAATAACAGATGGTAATGCATTTTAAGATATACGCTCAAATTTTTTTTATACGGTAGATACGTTTCATCAAAAACCGTGTATAAGAAGTGATTGTGACGTCAAATTATGTCCTTTTACTCCAATAAACACCAGGATGCAATAACGCAGCGAAATTGAAATTATATATTTTTTGTGTCTGAAAATTTAAAATGGAATTTGCATAAAAATATAGCATTCATTTTTTAGTGGACCGTGTAAAAAGATAAAATTATATTTAAAAAAAATAGAATTAATAAAGACTTATTTCGTAGTTCCTAGCAGTTCACCTTTTACTATATACAATTAAATTTTCACTTAAGCGCAAGTTATGGGAAAGAAATTTTAATTATTGATTTGTGATAAATGAATATTAAGCAGAAACAATTATGTTATCACGTATCAATAAAATAGAAAAAATATGTAATTATTATATAGTAATTATAATTCATAACTGCATAAAAAAAAAATTATTTCATAGAAAAAAAATATTCGATATGATCCAAAAGTATAATTCCCAGAAACAAAATATTTATAAATGTATTTTCGATTTTGCGTGTTGTTACGTCTCGATATTCGTTGGTGCAAACGACATATTTTTACGTCATAATAGCCATGACCAAGGAGTAAAAAGTAAACAAAATGGTGAAATTTGTCTTAATTATATTTACTTAAAATCATAAGTGCTTAGAATTTGCGAGTATGTGACAGCATTTTCTCATTTATGATCCCAAACTAGAACAAGCTTTAAAATTCCAACTAAACTTGTAGTATTGTATAGCTAGATACCAAGAAATGTATAAACAACTTATGAAACACAAGAAAACAAAAATCACAGAAGTAAATAACAGATTTCCTAATAATAACATATAATAAAAAATTGTAATATCTCAGACATGTCGTTAGTATTATTTTTTCTTAACTAAAATAGATATGTTTAAATTTTGGATATGTAATAAAAAAATGATTTTTTATGCCACAATGTTATTCTTTTTTAAAATAAGAAGGTTTTTTATATTTAGGGAACGAATCTTAATTTTTTGTATGAATTCTATCACATTTTTTACACGATTTTTGGTGGAACGTATCTACCGTGTAAAAAAAGAGTTGTGTTAAGTCTGTTTCCTACATATAGTAATGTAATGTATTGCGAGTATAAATACAGTAAGTTTTCGACTAATGGAATCGAAAATGTTTAAATTATATTTTAGTTTTTGTCAAATATTCTGTTCCCAAATCTTGCCCAAGAACAGAGAATGGATACAGAAACAGAGAAAGATTAGACATCAAAAGAATTTTGCAATAAGAAATCATGCAATGAAAATATCTGAGAAGGATTGTTGAACGAAACGTCATTTGTAAATGGCATATGGAGCAAACTATCAAAACTTTATATTAACAATATAAATTTTAATGGAGATGAGGAAATAAACAGATAATCAATATTATTGTACACATTGTTAAATAACTTAATATGTAAGTGGACAATTTGTAATTCAGTTTTTGGAAAATTAGAGATAATATTTGGATATGTTAAAGAATTTAAAACCAATACTTGATTGAGATTGACGAAGAACGAATTTCAGGGATAAGATTATTTTTAGGAACTTATTAAACTCGAAGAACTACCAACAGGATTTGAGCTAAAATACTCGGTCGCAATAAATGATTTCTATACATCAAAAAATACTGTTATTCCTCTGCATGTCTTAAATAAAATTGAAATATCATAATAAAATTAAGTCCATGATGTAATTTTAGTATTATACAATAATACTATTGGGTTTATCTATTATAACATTGAACCTATATGTCAAAGGTTCCTAATGGGATTATACGTATTTAAAAGATAGCAGCACGTCGACTTAGATAACACTAGTATTACGAAAATGTACGGAAATAATTTAATATTTACGTATATTAAATTCCACAGACTACTGTGCAAAAAAGGCAAAGTAAAAAACTAAATATAAAACTAATACTAATTATTCATAAACTCTCTAATTAGTTTTTACTTATTATATAATAGCACACTTTCGATTATCCGGAGTGCAGTGACATCGCATGGATAATAAAAAGAAACACTAACAATCCGAACTAATCTAAAATTCTCATGGATTGATTTCGAATTGCAGTGGTTATACATATATATATATATCATCATCATCATCATTTGCCAGTCACAAGGCTCTCACTCGCTGAGGGCATGGACCTTACCAAACTCTCGCATGGTAGTCGAGGCCAAAGGAACTCGAGTCTCACACGTGACGTGAGGGCCTTTCGTGTCCATACCGCGGGGACCCGAGCCGTCTTGGTATGCGGTTTTTTGTAAAGAGTTTCCCTCTCTTGGCCATTGCTGGCATTGGACGTACATCTTCTACCATGTTGGTATCGGATTTTACCCTCTCAACTGTGTCCAGGCAAGTAGGAGGGGGTTTGCCTCGGTATTCGTTTGTTCTCTTCTCTAAGGCGTTATCTGCTTTTAACGAGTCACTAGTGACGAATAACGAGCGACCACACACGCAAACCTATATAGATATACACAGGCATACATATGCACATCTGCCCAAAACGAGTCTCAAGTAGCCGGTCGCAAGTGATTATTAGCCCTGTCACGCAATAGCAATCCTTTCATCATGGGAAAGACCTCCTCAGAGAGGGGTCCCCTAGAAAGAAGGAAGAGGAGCAAAAGTATCGAGACTAGACCAATTATTAGTCAACAGATTAGGGTTTTCCTTCCCAGAGTATACTGTCTTTGTGGTAAGAAATCCGTTACCAGATGCATTTATGCACATAAGGATATGTGTACACGTACATGTACACCCTGCAATGTTTTGTTGGGCATATCAAAAGTTCAATTGGGCCCCTAGTCAACTCTTCTATGCAGGGTTATTTCGACTGTAGTGTAAATAATGTAATGAGAAGCTAACCATCAATTTTAATGGTATGGTAGGTAGTTGTTTTTTCATTTTCGAAAAGTTCTTAGGAGCACTTCCGGTAGGGGTTAGGAGGTGATAAATAGATATTCTGAATCCCTGTGTAATTCGGTGGAAAGTTATAGGTGGTGGCCCTTAGAGTGGCCGCTTATTGTGGGTAATTGTTTGGATTGACTTATCTGGTCGCTGGCTTGCCCGCGGCTATGATGGTGCCGCCGGGCGAAGGAGGGTAGGCGAGGGGAGGGATAAAATTGATATCAACCTCATGATGTTGCAAAGAGAACAATGATTTTTTTCTGATGAAAACCGAGGAGAGAATTTAATTTAATTTGAATATGCAAGATATATATAGATATATATATATATGTCAACGAGTCCATTTAAGCTCGTTTAAGCGCAAACAAAGAACTAAAGGTGTAGTTTAGAAAAGGCTAGCAACAGTTCTGGCTTCAGAAAGTTATTCCTGTTGCTTGTCCTGCATTATAGGCTATCGTAAAAAATATTTTAAAAGCTCTTCCATCTTCATACCTCGTAGAAAGAAGTTTTCATTTACAAATCATTGAACGTCGAATGAAAAGAAATGCTTTTAATGAGAACATTTATTTTATATAAGAATTTGACTAAGTTATGTTTTGAGTTGTTCTTAATCCAATCATGTTTACTTACAATTTGCGTCTTTGCAATTAAGATTATATATAAAAATCGTTTTTAACAATTGTCTACTCTTCAAAAAACCTTATCAGAGAGAGCAGCATCGTATCAGCTTCTAAAAATACACTTGAAGGTAATAAGTTAAAAAAAACAATATTAGGTAGGCAGGGGGGGGGGGTCTAGGGAAAAATCAAAAAGAACGGTAAGGGGGGCCTGCCGTTATGTTACAGATGCGTTCGAGAACAGAACAGAATTATTTGAATCAGATACATAAAGATAAACTTATAAAATATTTGAATTTAAATTTAACTTAACCCATTCGACTCAGCGGCTCGAAAATAAGCGCGTCGTCCGAGGGGGGGTCTTTTAGAGACCCCGAGCAATTTAAGTGAATAATTTGATGAGTTCTTCATCAATATATTGACATTTAAAAAAAATGGATTATTCGACCTCGCCGCAGTCCGAGATACTCGTACGTTTCACTCGCATTTGGCACATTGTACCGTATGCCAACGAGAAAAAAGATCGCGCGGGTGGTAACACCAGCAAATATTGTTGTTTTTATTATTTTTTTTGCAGTTGCAGACAACAAAGACAATGATTATTTATGATGTTTATTCTTTAGACGTTTTTAGACAAATACAAAAAGTTTGTGACTAGGATTTATATTAAAAGAGTTATGCGAGAAAAATCTACTTGAGGTCTCTAATATACTCCATCGCCACGGCTAGGTTATTGAAGAGATATCTTCAAGAATATTTAATTTGTTGTTGATTTTATTCACCATAGTTAGTACATAACAAAATATTTTTATTAACCAGATTTCGAAAATGAATAATCAATGAATAATCATAAAAACAACACCGACATTGCCTCCATATTCGGACTGTGACTTCTTCCTCTTATCTAAAATTAAAAAAAAAAACATAAAAAGATGAGGTAAAGACTAGCTAAACGCCAGAATTAAATTTACAATCTTGATCGTCTATTATATAATATTAAAAATATAGAAACTCGACAGAAAAAATCTATGCAAAAATTGATGCCATTAAAATTAAAAAAAGTGTGCAATATTTAATAATTATAAAAAATAGCCGTTTTTCTATATGACAAATTACTCCATCTCATGTCAATGAATCATTAAGTTTCATTGCATAAAACATATAGCACTTTCTATTGACTAATTTCTAATTACGAATCATTTAGAGTCGACAACATGTTTTTGTTAATTATTCATTATATAAATCTAAAATTTATTTATACAAAACGAATTCAAATTGAAACCCTAAGTATTTTACGACGGCATCGATCTTGAATATAGAATTTTTTTTATCATAATCTTGAAACAGACTAAACGACTCGCTCACTTTTTTTTCATTACTCATTTTTACAACTCGAAGATATTCCTCCGGCGGAATATCATAAATATTTTTCGCAGAAAATCGTACCTTTGCATGCGAAAAAAATTCATAGATATTTTTTTCGGCGTTCGCAACAAAAAACCCTCGTGAATACAAATTGGCAATTAAAAGTGGATCAAATTGAATAATTTAAAATAACACTGTCCAATTTGCAACTGGCGCTGAAAGAGTTAGAGGTCGAAATATTTCCCCCGAGCTCGACAATTTGACTCGTATTGAATTTGTAGCGGGCTTTTACCATCGCAACTGCATCGCGCAAAAACACTGACGCAGTACCAATATAAAAAAAAACAAAATGAAAAAACCATTAGCAACGTTTTGGTGAAACATTAGGAGTAATAAAAGAATGAAAAAATACCTCAAACTGGTGATATTAATCATTTTTATTGAAACAACTTTTACTCAATTTTAAATTGGTACTCGATTCGAGTGAAAATAATCCGATCAATATATAAATATTGATGCATTTATATTATAGCATTAAATTATTTAAATAATATATACTGGTTTAGTTTACATTTTAGTATACGGCATAGTAAGTAGCGCAAGCTTAAAAGCTTTGGCAAGTACTCATACTGAATTTTCTTCCTGACTATTATTATTACAATCATAAAAGTATATGAATATTTTTATACGATACTACTATGTAGTCAGCGGTTTTTATTACTTATGTTATGCTATTGCTCTTTTTATTTTCTTGATTATTATTATAAATATAGAGAAAAAAGCTGTAAATTAATAAAATTACGTTTATTGATATGCAAATTGAAATCGATTTAAACGTCATTAGAAATTTATTTTTATGCAAACTTCTCACGCAAACAACTCATAGATGTATAATTCATTAATAAAATTGGCCAATCCTGAGAGTTATCAATAAATTTCACTAGAATAGTAGAATTCTTGTCAATATTTAAATATTTTCACATGCAATATTTGCGTGATATTTATTTAGCAAAAAATTAGTACATATGTTATATGTGTAAGTACATATACGATTTTATAAAATAAAAACATAGTATTTTTAATTTTACAATAATTTTTTTATATTATTTAATAAATTAACAATCCTATTATCATTCTAGTATTATAAATATCAGTCCCATGTAGAGTTTGCCACTATTATTTAAAAGTAGCTGGGTTGATGGGGTATATTTGGGACCCCAAAGGTTTTCTCGAATAACGCTTTTAATATAAATTCTACAAGTCACAATTTTGTATATTGTCCTTTATTTTCTGCAATTGAGAAAAACATAATAAAAACCAAAATATTTCTAATGTTGCACGGGCGCGATCTTTTTTCTCTCTCGCATCCGGTATGATGTGCCAAATGCGAGTGAAACGTATACTAGTAACCCGCGCCCCGAGAATTACTCGTTAGAAGAGGCGGCTTATGACTTTAAAAACTGATGGGACATAATGAGGTTAATGTTCCTCTCCCCCTTTTTTTTAAAAACATAAACTATATACATTTTTAGTACAGTTAGGACAAAATAAGAAAAAAATAAGAATTATCAAATTTTTTATTTCGAAATTAACAAAACTTAATAAACAAAACTCTTAATAAAAAAGTATGTTTTTTTCACAAAATCAATTGGAAATCGTTTTTAATAATATATTTTTTAACTAAAGTGAATAAAATATTGTTCGAAAATCTTGAATCGTCTATTGATTGAATTATGGAAAGTTAATCAGAGTATCATAATCAAATCAGTTGATATTCAATTCCAGAAAAGATAAATATAAAATATATATCCAAAAAATGTCGAGAGTGTCGTTTATTTTTCCAATCGAGTAGAAAATATAGACCAACGGGGCAAATACAGGTCTGCCCCAAACAGAGCTTTACTCAGTAAACAAAAAGCAACCTTCTGTATACAGTAATACGGAACTTTTCTCTTTACCTCCATTATCTATATATATATATATATCTAGAAAAAATTAAAAATATCGACTAAATTATGAAGCATATCGTAAATAACTGTTTTTATTATTAGAATAATATTTTTTTTTAATAAAAAGCCAAGATATTGAAATTGATTCATATAATGCTTGAAGCTATTTTCAATTATAAATAGACCCCCTTCGAATGAGACAGTTGGTTTCGAATCGCATATCGTTAAATAAATAAAATAATATATTGTCCACACCTTGCTAATATATATTCTTAACTATATATTTTTTTAATATTTTATAAATAATCGCAAGACATAACTTGACAAATCCATCAGACCCTTTCGCTTATATCCCCCATCAAAGATTTATCAATTAGTTCAATCAACACCGAAAGAATAAAAAGTTTTCTATTCTTTAAGCAAAATTTTTCGAATAAATGCGGATAAAAAAAGATAGAACTTCCTGAAGGCAAAAATAAGAATTGCTTAAAGATTAGAAGTAGTAAATAGACAGCATTTTTACGCCTCGCTAATAAAAATAAGCAATGTAAGTCTCAAAACAGTTTAAAATGTGAAAATCATTTAAATAAAATTAGGTTTAGATTTAAATTATTTATGATGATTTTTTATATTTGTTTATTTTTATATGACAAAATATTTACGGCTCTACAAAAAGCAAATTTACATTTATTATTATTTTTATACCTGCCTTTTCAATAACATGCCATATGTGTCACATAATGGAATTAATATTTTTTAAGAGCTATTTTTATTTAATTATAAAGCAGTTAGCACAATAATCAATTTATTATTTGTATATCTAAATAAATTATAAATATTTCCGCTCAGCAGTTCTGGCCGCTGCTGGCCTACATGTACACGGGCTACCTGGACCATTATAACTTTATATTGGCGTGTGATCAAGTACGCATATATTTTTTTGAATACTTTATTGTTTTTTACTGAACGAATTTTATTTAAATAAAATAATAATGATTTATTTATTATACATTAAAAAAAATGCAAAAAGATGATTGGAGGTGCCGGGCATCGATCCCGGTACCTCTCACTGCTAAGCGAGCGCTCTACCATCTGAGCTACACCCCCGGTGAACATATTTCTCTAATTCAGGTTTAAAGTATAATATGCAAAAATAATATTGTTCTATATGTAAATTTGAGCGTTTGTATTGAAACTCGCTGTAATATTACCGGATTTTAAACAGATTTTAGTATCATATTTAAAATGATTTTGATAGCCCTTCATTGTGTTTACACGGTCGAGTGGCAAAAATCTAATTACAGCACTCATCCTTCCCGAAAACGATTACAGAATCGAGTTTTGTTCGCTTTAATTATTTCCCGGTATTTGTGGCCCGGGTTATTATTATCCAGAAGAGGTTAGCCTTTTAATGAAGATGTAATGAATTAATTAAAAGATACCGGAGAGAAATGCAAGTAGACTGCCAGCAGCAGCGAAGGAGAGAGGTGACAGGAACAAAGCCTTCTTCCACCAAAACTGGGAATGTTAATTGTGTTATATACAGGAGACTGTGGCCTGCCAGCAAGATATTCAAACTTTAGAGGAAAGCATTATATTTCAAAAACAATAAATCTAGGCCACAGGGCGAGGCAATACCTAGGATGGAGCTATAGACACCATCTATCGTCAAATTTATATTTGCGTTTTATCTAGATCGTTTTTAATTAAATCATAAAAGCGTTACGCGACATACTATAATACTGATTATTTTTATATAATATCCGTATTATGTAAAGTTTAAAATTCGCTGTTCATATCAGATAATTTGCACCCGCACATTTATCTAGCGAACGTTTACTAACCGCCCAGGTTAACTAACGTAAATTTGTATTTTAAATTAATGTCAAGTCGGTCTAAAAGGAATTGCTAATTGGAATGAATATACGAATTTGCATTTAAAATGTACCCATGTGTACTATATAAATTATGTTCTGCGAAAATATTAATGTAATTCGGTACCTACATACCTGAGAGTACGTTTACATAATGAAATAATTTTGTATTACAAGATTTTTACTCCTCATATCCTCGTGTATATTAGATTCGAGTGTACAGTGCTAAAACTATTATTTAAAAAATAAGTATTGTAACATAAAAATCTGTAAATAAGGGATGTCCTTTTCATTACAAAAAAAAAATATTTTGGTGTAGTTAAAAAATATTTAACAACAAATGAATTCATTTACTGTACATATGAAGAAAAAAATACAAGTGCGCTATCTGCTTGTCAGCAATATCAGTGTCGTGTATTGGATGGATGCGGGGCGGTAGCGGAGTGTGAAGTGGGGGGTACAATACGACTCAGTACAGTCATATTAACTCACTGTTTCTTTAAACCACGTACCACCTGTCACTTTTTTTTATTATTAGTAATATTATTTAGTACTTAGTACTTTTATTTAGTATTTTAAATAAAATATGAAAGAAATATACATTTTTTTAATTTTTAATATTCCGCAGCACCCCCAAATATTTTACCTAAGAGCCGCCGCTGCATATATATTAATCTACAGTTTAGTGTGCTCAGTGATAATAGTTTAAAATGGGGCGAGAATATTTGGCCAAGAGGAACATCGTTGTGGTTTTGCGACCTTTGTGTTGGCATTGTGATTTCTTCCTATGCCTGAAAAATATAATCAATAATATGATCAATAAAGAAGAGCGATTTTTCTACACTGGTGATATGGCACAAATGTATTTAGCACAATTATATTTGATTAATAAATAAATAAATATATTTTCTGAAAAACAATAATATTTTTATTTTTCAAACCTTGTATTATCATCACCATTGTTTGCCAGCTATTACGCATTCACTTAATGAGTGGTTGGGTCTTTCCAAAATCTCAACTGAAAGTCGAGGCCAATGGAACGTCGGCCTTATGGCCCGAGGGCTCCCTTTTAGCGTCTGTACCATAATGACTAACCCGACTTGGTATGAGGTCATAATGAAAAGGTTTACTTCTCTTGACAATTACTGGCATTAATCTCATATCTTATACGGCTCTTGCTAAAAGATTTTACCCTCACCACTGCATCCAGACAGTAAGAGGTGGTTTGTCTCAGTACTTTATTTTTCCTTTTCTATTCTAGTAACTGCTGTAACGCTATAATTATATTATCTTAAATTTTACATAGACACTGTATCATTTTTTACACGATTTTTCTTTAAACTGTTTTGTATTATACGGATAAAAAAAATAGGAATGCTAGATAAAAACATTTACATATAACATGTTTGGGGGTTTGGTATAGGTGTGATCCATTATAATTTCATGAAACCTGGCTCATCGATCACAACATAAGTATATTGCAAACAGATAGACTAAATAATCTAAACACTTTCAGGAAAAACGAAAGGACTCAGATTACGTCTCCAATGATAATTTTTCCATAAATTGAATACGGATGAAATGTTTTTTTTTAAATTTTGAATATAATACTCTCCAAATATCAAATAAGAGGGATCCATTTAATATGGATTCAAACTGCATTAATGACTTAAATGCAAAATATCATAAATTTTTACCGCCTTTTGGAGGTATTACCGATTTTTACTATGTGCATGAAATCAATCATCCAGGTTACATGTTCTTATATATAAAAATATTGAAAGCCACTGCTTTATTTTATTTTATTTTATTTTATTTTAAAGACAATGCGTGATTGGCATAACTGAATAACTCAGGTCGCCAATCACGCATAAAAACATAATAGTAATACGAAAAAATAACATATATAACAATAAAGATAAGAATAACAATTTAGAAAAGAAAAGAATTATAAAATATATCTACATATTCGGTCAAGTGGTTGAGCAGAGTAATAGCTCTGATTACCGGAGAGTTTCTGAGAGCAACTTGTCCTCGCATTTGGCGGAAAAATAAACGCGAAGGAGCTCGATGGTAGTGAGCTGGCGCCCATAAGGGCAACTTGCACAGTACAAGGGGGTTATGTACAGCTCCAACCAACATCTTGAAGAAGTGCTATGCCAAGTAAATCGACCTTCTTTTCTTGAAGATTACATACCAGCCCTGTACTCATGCGCTGGCGTATAGGCATAGGGTACCCTCATGTAGAGATACCTAAAAAATTTCTACTATATCTTCTCTAATCTGAGGGAATTCGGGGCGTCATAAGGCGCCCATATAGTGGAACCTGATTCGAGCAAGCTCCGAACCAATGCATCGTATAGCACTCGTATGACTAAGGTGCTACGTATGTGATGAGAATTTCTCAAGACTAAGCCCAACATGTTTTATGATCTCATACACATGTCCAATACATATAAACTAAATTTTAACTTGGAATCAAACAAAGTACCCAGATCTTTAACAGACGATTGCTTAGGAAGAGTTACGTTCCTAAGTCTGTAATTAAAGATGATGGCCTCCTTTGATCTAGAAAATGTCATTGTTTGACATTTTCCAATGCTTAATGAAAGACGATTTAATATTGACCTATCGCGTAAAGAATCAATGTCTAGCTGCAACGAAAGGGCATCTTTCACTGAAGTAATAAATCGAAATATTTTTAAGTCGTCTGCGAAAAGTGAAAATTTATATTGAAGGACCCGATGAATATCATTTATAAATAAAATAAATAATAAAGGTCTTAAATACGAACCCGGGGGAATACCGGAAGGTGTATTGTAAGCATACGACGTTTGGGAGTCGCATGACACATATTGTTTCCTCTCTGTAAGGTAACTCGAGAAGAAACGTACGAGATTATCTGAAAATCCAAAACTATCCAATTTCAAAATGAGTCTAGCATAATCGACTTTATCAAACGCCTTTTCAAAGTCGTTATAGATAACGTCGACTTGGACCCCCTATCCAGTGCCTTAGACACAAAATATGAAAAACCAAGAAGGTCCGTGACTGTTTAGCGTCCAAGCCGAAATCCATGTTGCTCATCGATAATTCTACACTCAATATGGTTAAATATGTATTTATGCAGAATCATCTCGAACAACTGGCAGGTCCGGATAGAACAGCCACTGGTCTGTAATTGGCAATATTCGATTTATCACCTTTATTATATATGGAAACACCATTTGATAGTTTCCACAATTCAAGAAATTGGGACGATTTTAGCGGTAGGTTAAACATATGACGCAGAGGCTCTGTTAATCTATCTTGACATGCTTTAAGAACGAAAGAATATCGGGTCCACCTGATCGTTTCGAATTTAATTTTACAAAAAATTATATATTATACTTTTGTAAACCCATACCTTATTTATATTTTTACGATTTAAAAAATGTCCAGCGAAAGCACTTCAGTATTTCGGACATTAGCGAGAAGATGTGAACTAATTTATTGTCGAATCGAGGTATTTATTAGTTTTCTTTAATATCGTTTGTATCATTTGATTGATGATATATACATAATTTAATGCAATAGTAAAATAATATTTTAAAATACACTGAATTTATATTTTTCTCAAGTATATACAAATCCTTTACACATCACATTTTCATTCGTTTTTTCACTCTGCAAAATTCAAATGTTTCCAGCGTACGTATCCGGCAGAGAACGAACTTTCACAAAGCTTGCAGACGTTGTGACAGGCTTAAATTTTAGAATTCATCAAGCCATGCATGCGAGGTAGTGCACGCATTTACATAGTGCAGCTGCACAATGGCGCAGACAACACAACGACGCCAACAATAGGCGCCGGGGCGTGACGCCTTGATTGGATTTACCTGCACATAGTGTGAAATAGTGTTTCGAAGAAAATCCCGTATGCACCAGCCAACCGCCATCGCAGCCACCAACCACCATCGCCAATATCCCATTAGATACAGCACCTTACATCGATTCAAACTTTGGGTTTCACCTTTGCCCCCACCCCGTGCCATTCCTTCCACGTAATCTATTCCATCATTTGAGTTGTTCCCATCCCCATTAATTTTGTTATAACCGATAAATCACAAAGTTACGGCGCTCTCGAGTTGTATGTTCTATAAGCCGAAACTTTCGAAAACTTTCTTAACGATACTAATGTTAATGACAAGCTTATATTGTGTATTAAATATTACAAAATCCAAGTGATATCCGATTGAAATTCAATTTATCGAAAATTATTCAGGGTTCTGGAGTTGATACACGGAGATTATAACATGTTGCAAACTTGTTATAACATTCATGTTTTAAAATATAGAGTAGTAAATAATAAGGAATTTCTTATTCGCTTAATAAATAATAATGAATATAAGAACATAGATCATTATACATACTTAATAAAGATTTTCTTTGTATTAATAAAAAATAAACATTCGGAAGTTTTTCATTTCAAAATATTTATTGTTGCTTTATTTATTGCTTATTAACCTAACTGTGTCGATGGCATCTATTTGGGACCCTAAGTTTTTGATTTTTCATTGAAATTAATTATCCGCAATAGCGAAAAAAAAATAAAGAACAATATTCGCTTCTGTAGCCACGGCGCGATATTTTTTCTCGCTCGCATCCTGTAGGATGTGCCAGGTGCGAGTAAAACGTATACTTACGGTATATATATTACAGAACTAATATATTAATAATATTGATCTCTCTCCGTTTTTTTTTAATATAAATAAATATTTCTTGTTATCGAGATAAAAATCATTTATGATTACATGATTTAAATTTTCACGTCCCTTGATTTAAACTTTACTTTCAAGCTTAGAAAAAGGTGATGTTTATTTCAGGGATTAACCGAAACGCGGAGATTTTGATGCACTGGCATTTGTCTTAATATATAAGACAGGTCTATCAGTTAGATAAATGGATAATAATTTAGAAAGTGCATACATCAGCGTTGTCTTTAAAGCAGGTAATAGGGATAAAAAAGATTCTCAGAAAAAAAGAGCAGTTGAAGTTCATATAATTAAAATTTTACAGTGCGTGAAATCAATTCACCGTGAGTGTATAATAAATAAACGTATTTTTAAATAAAGTATACAATTAATATTTTATACATAGATAAAATACGTTCAATAATCTAATTTTGATACACATTTGTAGTTTTATTTTGTTAAGCACTCTTTTGCCAAATTATAACAAGTCCTGCTTTTTTTAAAAAAAAATAAGTTACATATTTTAATCTCATTTTTTAGTTATATGACGTGCTAGCTAGTATAAATATTTCTATTTAATAATTTCAGTAAACTTTTACGTTGCATGTACTAGGGATTTCTACAATTATTTATATATATTTTTAATCCTTGAAATTCATAGACGCTGGCAATTGATAAAGAATCCAAACTTCGAACCACGAAACTATCCCTGTAAGATGCAAATGCCAGAATGCGATTGATTGGTTTACTCCCATCTTCATCGCTCATCTCTCTAGTGATTTTACATGGGTCGGTGTTAATCATGTCTTTTAATTGTTATCCTGAAACCTTAAAGCCCCCTGATACGTGGCTTATCAGCCAAAGAAAAATTCTTATATCGGAGCTTCGTAAATTAGCTTTGTATCTGTCGATCTTTAGGGGCATCTTTTTCATACACATTTAAAATATCTTTGGCTACCACCTTCGCAGTATTGGCTTAACGGAATTCAAACAATATAGTCTGAAATAAATGCACTTTATCGACCGACCTTTTGAAAAAATATAAGGGCTCTTTGATACCGTGCGCTGGCTAGGCCACAACTGAATATAAAGTAGAGAGGAAGCACCCTTGTTTTTCATTAGTTCCGAGAAAAAACTTCTTAAACAAAAACGTCTTAACTTTTTCATTAATCCAATATATTTTTATTATTTTCGAGCTTCAAATAAAATCTTGAAAAGATCAATCCTGCTGTTGATAGTCATTTATTAAATAAGATCATAATTATTTAATTCGTTGTATAGCATTGAGGATTTTACTGAAGATATATGTATTCTAAAACTTTTTTGTAAGTGTATAACTTAAAGATTTTTGGCTATGTTTATAGCAGGGTTTCCCAAACTATGTTTCGCGGAACACTGGTGTTCCGCGGATCCAAAACAGGTGTTCCACGGAGCCTAAATAGATATTTCACAAAAAATCTTCTGATACGTCTATCATCGAAGAAAGAAAATAATCCAAAAACTGTGATTTCTTCAAAATCGAATACTAAGAACAAGTGTCATCTATGAACAGACCAAAACGGAAGTACGATTAAAGTTATTTGATTTTTTGGTTTGACGTATAATGGCAATTCAGATGCTCCTGATGCAATATGTGTTTTGTGTCAAAAAATACTCGTAAACAGTTCTTTGGCTCCAGTTAAACTTCGCAGGCACTTCGAAACGACACTCCGATTACGAAGGAAAAGGCATAAACTTGAATTAGAGAGAGATTCAAGTTGATAAAGAAGTTTCACAAATATTTTTAGAATACTTATATAACTTAAATATTTAAATAGTATGGAATTAAAAACGCTGATTCTGTATTGATCCACAAGCTGTTATTTTGTTTCACCATGCTACTCTATTTACCTTACTGATTCCTTCTTTTCCACCCTCGGACCTGCTAGGCCATGGTCCTACCTTTAAGTTCCTCAATAAGAATTTACCAGATCAATGTAGAAGGGCCAATTGCTGCAAAATCAGATTACCTCTCCAGATTGACGATCCTCACCGCAGGGGCGGTGTGCCCTGGGAAGGAAGACCCTTTCCTGTTGTCCAACTAATAACTGCTTAAGACTTAAAGCATGCTTAGAACTAATCACGTCAATGTCTGTAGAAACGCATGCTTTAGAATAACCACGTAGAGGCATCAAGAAACAATTCTCAGTATCTCTGTCACCAGAAGTAATTAGTGTGGGGTGCGACTATCTCGAGCTGGAGTTGACCCGGCTCCCCTAGCCGTTTCAAAGGCAAATGCCGGGATAGTTCGCCGGGCCGTTTCCCATCACATTACCGCTTCCTACAAAACTCGCCCGTCCTCTAGTTCCCAGGCCGTAGCGGCAACGAGGAAACTCGTTCGGATGGAAGCAATGCCGCACCAGGTGGCTGTTTTAGACTATGGCTAAGGCGTGCAATGTTAGCCTGCTGGCCCAAGGAGGGGCCTGCCCCTACGGAAGGCTAGTGGGTTAACCTGCACCTGGATTACGTAGCCAACTAATGTTGTTCTTGGCGGGCTCCGAAATGACGGAGGAAACTCCAACAACGACGAGCATGCGAAGAATGGCAAAGTAAAAGCCATACGAAATCATCATCATCATCATAACTTAAATACAACTCTTTCGGAATATTTTCCGAAAACTAGTAAGGACGATTCCTGGGTTCGGAATCCATTTTCCGTGGCAGTTAAACCAGTGGGCTTAATCGTAATGGATTATGAGAATTTAATTGATTTAATTAATGACTCTGATTTGAAACAAAAATATAAAGATCGGCCATTAAATGATTTTTGGGCCAGTCTGAAGAGTCCTTAATGTGTCAAAACTAGCTGTGGTTTGTTTACTTCCGTTTTCCACGACGTACTTATGCAAAGTGGGATTTTATAAATATATTGCAACAAAAACAAAATACAGAAATAGATTCGACCCCACGGCAGATATGAGAATACGACTGACCAATATTGTGCCTGATATAAAAAAAAATGTAATGTAAGAACCCAAAATCATTAGCGTCATTAGGAGTTTTATTTATTTGTATATTTATGTTTATTACATAAATGATAATTTTTTATACTATTATATAGAGTCGAGTGTGGTCGCGTGCCGGTATTAGACGTGGTGGCGATGACGGTTGGGCACAATCGTAGTTTCGTGGATTCTACGGAGCTATGAGGGGCCAGACCGTTATCCAGGCCAATTCGGTGACGTGTGTGCTACAGGAGGTGCCCGTAGCACCCGATCAGACCGTGAATTAAATACAGGTGGCCATGGCTTCTCGTCACAATTATTATTGTTACAATCCGCGCGTGACAGCTCGATTCCCAGGCTTTGGCTGGCGACCTGACCCGTATTCGAAGAGCCTAGATAACCTGGAGAACGTCTGTCTACAGTCATGACATCATGACTGAGACGGAGGTGTCCTCCAGGTGGCAAAGACCCGCCCCAGGGTTATAAGGCCACTAATAATAATAATAATAATAACTATGAATTACCCAACCTAAAAGTGTTCCGCCAAATTTTCGGATTTGCCAAGTGTTCCGTGGCTGAAAAAGTTTGGGAAACCCTGGTTTATAGCATCGACCATGTAGAAAAAATACATTTAAATTATAAAATGCTGTATGAGGCCTTAAAATAGGTGGTTTCCTACTTCTGATCTAAATAAAAAAAAACATAGTTCACAGCAGACCCTCCAATTAACATATAATTGTCCTGTTCAAATCAATACGGTCCTATTGTTTTAGTAGGAGAAGCAAGACTGTAACACTAGGATGCAGGGAGGGTATGCTTCGTCAAGTCTGATTTGATTAAATTAGAGATTGGGATGTTGTTTGTCTTACATTGCGAGGTGTGGACCAACTTAGTATTCCGAACCGGGGGCGGACCAACCGCACATTTGCATGAACAGGAGTCGCGGCCTGCCGGACCAAATATTGTCTGCGGACCCTCTTTTCGGAGCCCTGTGCAAACTCATACACCACAGCCACCCCGCTCTCAATTTCTAAGAAAGTCACAGTTGTCTGAGGTCTATAAATAAATGTGTGATGTTCAGGCCCCAATATCCAATAAGCGGAACTGTCCTTGATTTTCAGCATAAATTGATTAACCGCCATTGATTGAAACGTCCGAGATGTAATTGAAGTTAGACGAAGGTCACGGACATAGGTTGACACGAACGTTTTGTAGATTAACAATGTTTATTTGATTAAAACAACCAAATGTTCCTAATAATATAATATTATATATTGAATGAGTATATTATATGAAATGAATCGTTGCTAAAATATTTTTAGAGTGGCTCATTAATTGTTATTATGTATTGTCATCGAAGAATCGGGCTTTCAAGATTATTTTAGTATATAAATCATTTTTTTAACGTCAACGAGGCAAAGGCCATTCGCTAATGAGATTAAGAACTTCTTATAAAAATAGCCGAGCGCACGCAGAGAAGAAAGCCTTAGCCTTCTCCACATTTTACCACACCATTAGTGGATTGTCCTCCTGACAAAAGCCTTTTCATTTTTAAGAATTTTCAGTAGCGGAATGCTTTCATAGCGAAAAACTCAAAGTAGATATTTTCTACACCTTCTGTTCCTCGACCGAAAAATGTTGCATTAAAATCCTTTTTTTTCCTCTCTCAGCCACATGAAAGCATTCTCTCGTTGAACGATGAGAGCAATGCGTATAAAATGAATGAATATTTTTTACAATACACAACCTAAGCTAAAACGAGATTACTTATCGAACGACCATATAAATTCGGCGGTATTTGGGCAGGTAACCCAATCTCTCCCTAATATCCTCGGAACTAATATATTCAAAATATTGTCGTACACTCGGCGTTATTGTATTGTTTACGTTGTGCTTCGGTCCCTTATTAAGCCGGACAAACATTGGGCAATTAGGAGTTTCCGGTGAGGAAATTACAGGACATGGCCAGGCGTATCCAGTGAAAATTGGGATCCAATATGTTCTGTTGCATTCCCTTAATGTATCAGAGCCGGAATGGTCGTTCGGGATCGTAATTCTATTTATATTTTGTCGAAATGTGGGTTTTTACGATTAGAAATACTGTTTTGGATAAATACAAAAGGTTTGTGACATCTAGTATTTATATTTAAAGAGTTATTCGAAAAAAAACTTGGGGTCCTCATGTAAACGAAAGCGTTTAGCTGAAATTCAGCGTCGTTTGATATTGAGTTTTTATTTTTTATTTCGTATTAATTCACATTTATTTTTGATAACTAAAATACAAATATAAAATTACTATTAAAATTTAGTTAATGCTAAAAAATTCAAATTAAATGAAAGTATTTATTTGAACTAACTCATTTCGATAGTGAATTTCTCTTGTTTACTTAAATTTTCACATACATATTTTTAGAAACACATTTGTAGAAATGTGTATATGTGAAAATTCTCACCAATTTTCCAAACGCGTCAGAGCAAAACCGTTGTACAGAAATGCCTTGAGCATAGATTGTAAATTTAAACTGTACTTGCATTTAACTTGCAATTATAATCGAGGAAACTGTGCATTTAAATAAATGTTCAAATTAACAATCCATATTTAATTTTACATCTTTGAAAATAATCTGCATTTCTGAAATAACTGAAAAAATATTTTTAAATCATTGACATCTGTATATTTTTACATATTTTTCTATATAAATTATCTTATATCAATGGTTCGTATTCGAAATATATCGATATTTATCAACAAAGTCTATAGGATGCCTTTAAATGAACGAACAATTTATCAAAAAAATTAAACTTATGTCTTACTTAAACTGGTTTTATTTTATATGAATATTCATTAAAATAACAATGCATCCAAATTTGATTAATCATTATCACTAAAAAAATACCTACATATTTTTCCGCATTATTGAGATATTATAAAATATATTTCAAATCGATATTTTTCATATAAAAATATAACTTAATAAAACGACGTAATTTTATATTTATATAAGGTATCGCATGTGATCATATTAAATAAGGAAAATGTTTTTTTTAAAATATATTAAGATCAAGGTAAAAATATCTTGAATAAGGATAAATTTGATATGGGTTTGATTTTTTTTAAGGGCCTTGGGGTCATGGAATTAAATTGTTTATTTCCTTAATGTAATACGTAATACATTAAATATCCCGGATTTTATTCGAATATTTTTTTTAGATGTCAGACGCGTTTTTCCTTATTATAATTTATCTGAATACTTGTTGATGACGTATTACATTCTGATAATAAAAAACTTATATAATATATTAATATTTTTATGACGTAAGTATGACAAAAATAATATTCAGTAGACGCCAAATTATCCGTGTGCGGATTAATGTGTGCAATTCATATACAATTAATAAAATAAACAGAAAATTAAATTTTTCTTTGATATTCAGTGACTATCGAACAAAAAGGTATTTTTTTCTGTATAATGGGATTAAATAAGAATTAATTATAATGCTCTCAAGTATGGCCAAAAAATAACAGCAAAGATTTATTATATTAAGCCGGCAAGATTAAGAGAACCAATTCTTGTAAAAGGACTTATCTTATAAAAGATGATAAATAAAGAACATCGTAATCATAAGTGTACTGTATAAGAAATAAAACATTACAATAAATATTATTTTTCCTAATTTTTTATATAGATTACAGGTAATCTTGGTAGCTAAATCTAGACCGTTTACCTAGACGTGCCGATGGGGATCAATGTTTTTTTCCGCTTGCATCCGGTACAATCTGCCAGTGAAGTGCGAGTGCGAGTTTTACGTATAATTGTGACACGTGCCGCGAGAATTTGGTGGTCGGTCTACCGGCGAGACGTCGATGTGCGTTTCGATGTGCGCGTCATTTATTAGTAGAAAAAAAAAAATATCGATCAAATTTTGAAGATTAATAATTATTTTTATTCGTATAATAATTCATTTTTAAAAAAATGTCAAGATTTTGATGAAGATTTCATTAGTATCTCGACTTGGAATAGTTGGGGTCTATTTTTCCTTATAAATAGATCCACTTCGGATGACACGGTTGATTTCGTGTCGCCGTGGCGGTTCGGTCAATACTGTACACTGTTGATTATCCGGGCTAATGGTGGGATAGAGTCTGATTTTCTTCTTAGCGTAAGTATGAAATAATCGAGTTTTGATTATTTAAAAATTAAATGTAATTAAAAATTCAAACCAGTTTGCGACCGAGGGTTAACCTTTGAAAATTGAATATTTCAATGCTCTCCCGACTTAACCAAATATTTGGGCGCGGCCGCGAATTTTCTATTCATACGCCAGGCATAGTTGCGAATAATTTGGCGGCAGCGACTTGGGGGCGAATTTTTCAAGCGTCCGCAGAAATGCCGGAAGCGCGGGGCGGCACCGGAAGTTGACGGGAAGCTTGGCGGGGGTTGGGGGAACGGGATGTAAGGCCAGAGGTAGCTCGGGGGACGTGCCTAGTAATTTGGTTTAACTATCCGATTAAGTTTGGCTGACAATCATCCGTGTTGTCCCAGGCACGAGACGCCCTACCTGACGACTTGGCAAACTGGATTAGGGCGACCCCTACCCCCGTTTGTGTTGTTCATATATATTAATTAGGTTCTCGATACGCTACCTTCGCAGAGTGCCCTTATTAGTGTTGGGACCAAATTTTCAATTTACCTCACGCCCCTGAGTTCCTTGCCCCTACCACACACCCCCTCAACTCGGCTATTTTCTTTACGACGCTTTATTGAACCGCCACTCTGTTCAAGATCTATAAAATTAGCATTTTAATTGGTTACAATATTGTACTAAAGGTTTCAACCCCGTCACCCCATCCAGTGCCTTTCACATTTTAAATAATTTACCTAAACTAAAATATAAAACAAAATTGGTATACGTATTTGCATAACACTGGATTGTTTTAAAATGAATAGAAACTGAAAAAAAAGATAAAAAATGTCACACAACCGGGGAATATAGTAGTTTTGCATCTCCTCTAACATTCTATTAAATTTGCACTACTGCTTGAAAATTCAAATGGTGTCCTACAATTGAGATCTGCAAGAGAAAAGCGGAAAATCTGACAACGGAAATTCCTTTGTTAAATAATTAATACAATGCGGAGGAAATTCTCACATTGGATTTTATAAATTCATAATAATAATGTATGCGCGTATATTACGAATTTTATACACCCGATGCTTGAATCAAATTATTATCACTGATATCAAAATTCCTTGACAATTCCTACAGTCAAGAATGCCGATGATGTGTCGAAATTTTCGCATAATATTGGAAATTGCTTCTCAATTAACAAAGAATTTAAATTATTCCCCATGAAAATATTTGAAATTGTTTGACGTATCACAATATCAAAATTAAACACATATATTTTTATTTCAATAAAAAAATTGAATAAATTTTTATGTACTATTATTCCTTGGGGCATAAAACTTTGACGTGAAGCACTGGAAATGGTAGTTTACCAGATATAAATTATTTTTGCGAACGAAGTATTGCTCGAAATCATAGCAACTGTTTGAATTTATCAAAAATTCTATTCATACTGAAGTGAATGTCGTAATAATCCCAAGAGAATTAAAATCCTGGGGGCTAACTGCAAAAACATTTACCGAAATGAAAATCTCATTATTCTAAGTAGGTGATGTAGAGACGTGATCACTAATGTTGCCTTGGAGAATCGTAAGAAAAACTCTGGAATATTTTTAAAATATGTGCTTAAGCTTATATATATATATAATTATTAATTATAATTCAATCTATATCTAATTTTCTAAAAGATCCAGAGACTCCAATAAAATCTGAGACGATATCGTCAGATTTGACTAATCGTTTCGATTCGTCGGATTTATCCTGTTCCGATTTCAAAAACCAAGCTTTCCATTCTTCAGATTGCATTCCTTTTATAAAATCGTCTGAAAATAAATATAAACAAATAAAAATAGGAGGAAAGTCTTTATATAAATAATCTTATAAAATCCAAAAATAAATCACGGGTTTTTTATTCGATAACCTTGGTTCACGGTCAAAACAAGGGTATACTTTCCATACATTATTTCCTTCTAGAAGCATCATTTATTATTATACCTGTCAAATCAATTTTATTTAATATAAGGTTTAATATTTTTAACCCCAAAATTAACAAAGGATACATTAAATATGAGATTAGGTTAAAAAACCGCAGAATCGGATGCCGTTGAGTTAATACATGATGTTTGGTACTGTTTTTAAACATTTTAATGTTTAAATAAAAAAATAAATGATTAAAAATTTCTAAAGTGGTTAAAGCGAGTAAAAGCACAAACTAAAATCAGGCAGACATCTTAAAATCAATATAACACTATGTTTTACAATTTGGTGGATACTTTGAATTTTTTAACTAATCAACAATGTGTAAATGAAACCACGTACTTGGCGATGACCCGCCGCAGACTGAGTACACGCTGCCGGTAGCCCTACCGCCAAATTTTCGCGGCACGTGTCACTAGTATACGTTTCACTCCCACTTCATACCAGATGTGAGCGAAAAAAAACATCGCGCCCGTTAATATTGTTGTTTTTTTTTCGAAATTTGGGACAATTGAGGTCAATAAATATTTATAATATTTATTCTTTAGATTTTTAGACAAAAACAAAAAGTTAGTGACATGTGGGATTTATATGAAAAAGATTTATTCGAGAAAAATCAAAAACTTGATAGAGAATTTGGCTGCCACGTGAACTTTCCCCAATGGTCTTAAAACAATGAATAACCATATTTTTATCTGTCTATAAATTTATATAAAACCAATCCGTATTTTTAAGAAATAAAAAAATATAAACATTGAACAGGTTTAAGATCAGTGTCGTATTTGAATAAAAAATACCAACAGAATTTTACGAAAGTGGTATTAAAAAACTGTCTATTCTGTGGAGATAAAAGATCACAACAGAAATTTTTTGTTAAATTATACTTTTTCTCGTAAGTATTCGACTACAAATCTAAATATTTTTTAAGTTACTAAGAACATTACATAAGTTTCACGAATTTAAATTGGTTTATAGAAATTTATGGGATACACATATATTAATAATAGAACAATCCAAGTTAATCAAAAAAAATATCTTTGTATGGCATATGAATTATCTCAAGATAACAAAGACGAGCGAATAAATATTTACACGATTTGGTTATGAAGATCCTTTGTATTCTCGAAACTCACAAGAAAGAAACACCATAAAAAACACGACTTTAAAATAAGACACTTAAACGATTATTTATTTAAACCCTATCCAAGCTTAGGGTCTAAAAAGGGCTTAAAAAGGGTCTAAAAACTGCAAGTTGAATGTGAAATATTTCTAAATAGTGATTTAAATGATATTTTTAAATATCATGCACTGTTTTATTCCACTATTATTTATTTATAATATATTTATACATACCTATAATTTTTCTACAGGGTGGTAAATCCCCGTCGTAATCTTTCGGTAAATATTTTGCATCGATGTGCTTATGTAGATCCTCAATACATTTATGAAAATGTATTCTATCTGCAATTTTTTTCTTAATCACAGACTTGACTACGTTTATTGAAGCTTGTGCGTAATTAGGACAGTTTATTATATGAATTCCCTTGATTTTCGATGCATAACATTTCTATAAATAAAAAAAATCAATAAAATGTTGGCCATGAGATTAAATATATATTTTTATCGCACCTGGATTATAAATAACATCTTTTTGATCATGCTAGGTGTTACTTTTAAAACGTGCATCAATTTCAAATGTGTAAAATCCCAAATATACTGATCACCATCAGATGTGTCATATAATGTTCTTACATCGGACATCATCATTATAAATTTAAATCCCAACAGTGGATCGAACAAATTTGCATCGACCTCAGTGTACCTTGAAATACATACATATTCTAATTATATAGAAATATATATATATATATATAAGAAAAATAGTTATATACCTCATAATCATTATTCTATGTAAATCGTTTGTAAGCTGTGGTAAAAATATGTAATCACACGTTTTAATAGATTCAATCATTTGGGGATCACATGGATTACGATTGGTAAAGATTTCCGGAAATATACTCTTGCTTGAAAAGTACCAGTCGATTTTTTCTTTGGTCCTTTCGATGCTATATTTACACGATGCCAAATATCTGATCAATATACGATCGTCTATGATATAATATGTACATTAATTACATCCATATAATATTAATATTGTATTTAATTCTATTCAAATTAACCTAGAGCAGACTGTGGTAGGTGTGGTTGAGCATTGTACCAATCTCTTATTTGTTCCATGGATGCTTCCACCATATTACGGCTCACATTGTATTTTTTTAAGTAAATATCCAATTGCTCATCATTTGTTCCGAGCAACGTTTCTTGATAGTTCATGGTCACTTAATTGTAAAATATATATGTATTAAAAAATTGTGCATACGTATATCACAAACAAGAGGAAAATATCATGTGAAATGTACCGAAACTGGTTTTAAAAAAAATATTGTAACAGGATAACATCTCAAGGTACTAATTTAAACTACATTCACACTTACTTTTACACGTATGTAGCACTATTTAATAAAAATAATATTAATCATATTCAACTATTGATATTAATCTCAAAAAGCCTGAAGGGGTTTTAGGACATTGGTTATATGTATATTATGAAAACGTATGGAATATGGTAATTTAAATATATTTTTTGGCTAAAATTTGTGATTTTTATAATTTTACAAAGAAGGATATGTTTTATCTGCATAATTTCTTTTTAATTCAAGAAGCTGGGGAAATCGATTCAAACAGCAGAAGAGGAACGCATTAGATGCTAATTATAATAATATATTTAAAATTATTCTGGTAACTAAATAAATATATTATTTATATTATGATGGTAAATAATTGTATAAGAATTGATATAAAAATACATATTTACCAATTTGATGAAAGTGAAGTTGATTTCAAGGATTTAATATTGATGTGTCTGGTTCCACTCACTGCACAAGAATAAGTATTAAGCTTCCTTTATATAGATGTAGTAGTAATGCTGTACCAATAACAGGTTTTGATTTAAACTACCTAAGGGATCAAGGTCATGTTGCAATTTGCTTTAAGGTAAAAGGACATAGGATTGAAATCATTGAACCTCCAGGTATTTAATATGCATTTTAGATGTATACGTCAATAATTAATAAATAAATTATAATATTTTCACTTTAGATAACGATGATTAGTGTGTCTTAAATTAATATGTAATTAAATATATTATAAATTATTTAAAATAATTAGTAAAACAATTTCTGAGTTGATACATGCATTTATTATATATTTATTATTGTAAATTATGTATAATTCATTACTATACGGTAGCGAATAATAAATCAGTCAATGTCCAACTTTTTAAAGGATCCTGCTATTCCCAACAAATCTCCAACTATGTCATCAGATTTTTGAAGTCTTTTAGATTCATCTGTTTTTTCATTTTCGAATTTCGCAAGCATAGCTGTCCATTCTTCAGATTGCAATGAATTGATGAAATTGTCTACAAATTTATTTACTCGATGAATTCAACATATGATTATTTTAAAATTATAATTTGTAATTTGTTTCTGATATAACATAAAGAGTTGTTCAAGAGGAAATCCATTCTTTTACATTTTTTTTAAATTAATATTTTCATATTATAAAAATTTAAAATAAAGTTTCTCACTTTGCTTATATTTAATTCCCAACCCTCTGGGTATTCTTATTATTTATATTTTTTTTTCTCTTAATGAATGCTCTTAGAACGTAAACGTGGTTTTAAACAGTGATTCAACAGTGAGAACATCTTTGAATTTTGATTAAAACTAAAATTGTCATGTGTTTTCTGTCAACACTTGTACATAAAACTCAACACATTGTCAACGGGGTGAATCGCGGTCAAAGATGGGCTGAGGCGGAAATTTATCACCGAAATATGGCGAAACGTCGTTTTTTACAAAAAAAATCATAACTCTTTTATTAATCAGGATATTGAGCTGAAAATTTAATTAGTTGAACTTCAAGATTTACTGAAATATCTTATTTTTTCAACCAAACTTTTTATAAACGGGCCGAATTATTTTTTATATTAAACATGGTTTGAACATAGTCTTTTGAATATTTATATATGTGAAATTTCAAGGTCATTAGCCGTTGACTCACTGGGATAAGCCGAGATTTTTATTATCCACAACAGCTGTTTTTATAGCTCCGAGTGTTAAGGAAAGTCATAAATAAACGAGAACAATTACGATACGATATCAGTAAGAATTTATTTATCAAAAATAAAATTAAGTATCCTACCGATACGAAAATATTCGAAAAGAAACAAAACGTTATAATAGATAATGCAGATCAAAGCACATAATATCGACTGACACAAAAACCAAATATTATAACGGTGTAATAAATAATTATGTTTTTAAATGTTGTTAATTAAGCAGTGAATATTAAACAATTGCCGACTAAAGACGGCAATTTCTAAACACACTCCATCTTGTAAAAAAAACATAAAACATTTCAAATAAATGGTTTTAATGCACTTGCCGCATTTGTCCAAAATCTCTTTAAATTTTAAAATATTTTTTGTACTACAACTATCAGGTATCAAAAAAAAATATTTGTAGTATAAGAAAAAAGTTACAGCCGATCAGTGTCGGCTAGCGTGTGATATGCGCGCCCCGGACATACACAGAAACGCTTTTGACGTGAAATCCGCGACCCCCGTAGGCAACGAGTTAAGAGTTTTTGTGACCTGAGTTACGTTGAGCCCTGATTGTAGAAAAATACCATACAATGTATATAATGTTGTTGATTGATTATAGATTTCTCCGTTTTAATTTTAATTAAAAAAAAAACGAACAAACATTATAATATATAAATATCTAGCACTGTTTGGACTAAAACTGACCCAAAGAAAATCTAAAAATTTCATTCCGAACGACATAATAAATTATTATAAATATTTTAGTATAGATTCCTATAACTTCTTAAAAGGTTGAGAATTTTATATTGTATATTTAAAACGTACTTAAGCACGGAAACCATTACGTGTGTTAAAAAAATATTATAAGTTTCAATATGAATCAATCAAATATCAAATCCAAGAAGCTAAATGATCTGTAAATATTTTTTCTAATATGGTAATGAAAAGTGTACGTTTCTGATGAAACAGTAATAGATTTTCAAGTTAATATAAAATATAATTTTTGCGTCATTATATAACACTTTAAAAAAAAATCAGATTCATGATAACAACAGAAAAATTTAATCAAATCCATTTTTATCAATGAATATATCGTGAATAATAGGTATTCATTTTATTATCGCTACGTAAACAATATATGTTATTAAATTTTATTATATTTTATTACAGAACACTCTCCAATTCAAACACCAATACCAAAAATTGCTCATCCATTGTAAAGAATTGTTTATAATATAAACTAGTTCTTAACAGTTACTTACCAATAATAACTTTAGACGATGAATAAGTACCACCTAGCTCTTTTGGTAAATATTTAGGATCGATGTGTTTATGCAAATCTTCAAAACTATTATGCAAATAAATTCTTTGGACAATCTTTTTTTTTAATACAGCTTTCACAACATTTAGCATGGTTTGTGCATATCCTGGAAGATTCAATATATGAATTCCCTTAATTTTTGCAGGATAACATCTCTAAATTAAAAAAAAGATGTAATACTATAGGTATGTTTTTTTTTAAATATATTGTTAAACATTTATATATTTTGTTGTACAATTAATAATATACCTGTATAACGAATAATATTTTTTTAATCATGGTGGGGGTGATCTTTAGAACGTGTGATAATTTCATGTGTGTAAAATCCCAAATGCACTGATCTCCAATGCATGTATCATAAAGGATTCTCATATCAGATACCATAACTATGAACTTAAATGCCGATATTGGATCGAAGTATTTTACATCGTAATCGGTATAACTGAAAAATTTATCCAAAATATAAATATTTTTATATTTTAATATTACTAGATTATCATGATAAAAATATATTACCTCATGATCGATATTCTTTGATGATTTTCCATCATAATTGGCATTAGATAATATTCGACGCATTTTATTGAATTCATAATAGTAGAATCGTGTGGGTTACGATTGCTAAATAGTTCGGGGAATATTGTTCTGCTCGCGAAATACATATCAATTTTATCTTTTGCCCTTTCGACGCTGAATTTGCAAAACAGATAATATCTCACCAAAATTCGTTCATCTTTCAAAAAAAAATTAATTGTATATTGGATAATACTAATTAATTAAATACAATATTTATTTTTATTGTACACCTATCCCTCTATTTACATGGTACTTTTTACACGTTTTCGCTTTTACATGGTTTTTAAAAATAAAAAGTTAGAAAAAAATGTTGAAAATAATCAATAATAATAATTTTATTTGTTCGTGCGCCTACTGTAGGTATGCATTTGTTGTATGCATTCCAATGTAGGTATGCATTTGTTGTATGCATTCCACTGTAGGTATGCATTTGTTGTTTGCATTCAACTGTAGTTATGTCTCTTCCCGCCATTCGGCGTTCATCCTTGACTTTAGCGCCAGCTACAGCAACGCAAATTGTGTTTGAGTCTTTACCTAAAAATTTTTATTCTTCATATTCGTAAGTAAAATCGAATAAACACACATAATTTTTTAATTACGTTTTATATCTTTAAACAATATTTCGTTTCCTAATTTATGTCGGAAAGAAGCTTAAAAAAGAAGTTATTTTCTTAACAAAATATTTTTTTGGATCGTTTACAAAATGAAGAAAAAAAAGTAATAGATGTTAGATTATATAGGCATGAATGAGGTCACAATAAGAAGCATTAGAAAATGAAACTCACTAGAAAGAGTGTAGCAGCTGGCACCTTTCTTCACGAGTACGTGAGCTCAACTCATATATCAGAGATATTGCAATGGAAAACATGGAGAAGGCCTTTTAATGATTTGATAGAGGACCAAACACAAAACGGATGCTAATTGATACAAACGCTAGTTACAAAAGTAAAGCATTGCAGGATTTATACAAAAAATAAAGAGAAGTTACCATCCCTTCTTTTATCTGGAGTCGAAGCTGACTTCCTCACAAAGTCAAGCGGTTGGTTCGAAATATTCAAATCAAGACACTTCTGTTATTAGCTTCAAAATTAGTAGGAACTGGCATCTATGATGTAGATGCAGCGTAAGAATATCCAACAAAATTTGCTTCGAAATTGTTAAATCAATCTGCTATGTACTCCATGATCAGGGGTTTTCAATGCTGATAAGTCAGGGTTATTTTGTATAGGAAAAAATGCCAGAGAGGACTCCATGTGTCAAAGTTCATAAATCAGTTGTATGGTCAAGTAAAGCAGCAAAAGATCGCATAACAGTTCTTTTCTGTAACAACGCTTCAGATCACATTATGAAACCATTAGTTATTAACAAATCAAAAATGCCTCGCGTATTTAAAGGAATAAATATCAAACATCTTCCTGTTTATTGGAGGGCTTTTATTACCAAATCTCCTTGTAGTGTAAATGTTTCTACTTCAAACAATATCAAGTGATAAAACTGACATTGAGCCAGTCACAAAGAACAGATTGACAGTGATATCTGATAGTGATGAATGATAATAACTCCACCAACCGTTTCATATGCTTTATATGTACATATTTAATTAATAAAAGAATATAATTTTGTTTTAAAGAATAATTTTGTTTTATTTATGTATTTTAAAAAACAACCAAATTATGCGTTTTTTGTGTACATTTCGATTTACACGGTTTTACATTAAAACATATACAATTTCGATTTACGCGTTTTTCTCAGGAACCTATCTACCGTGTTAATCGAGGGATAGGTGTATACAATATTAATTAAAACTTATAATACCTAGAGCATTTTTAGGAAGATGTGGCTGGCCACAATACCAATCTCTAATTTGATCACAACTCTCATTTACATATGATTTGGTTTTATTGTATGATTCCAAAAATGTATCCAGATCTGCATCGGTGGTTTCAAATAATATTTTTTGATAATCTGTCATTGTAATGTCGAAAAACGCTGTAACGTTCATAAAAAAATGCAATATATTTCCTGTTTATGGTTTTCCTTATTGCTTAAAATAATAAATAATAATATTTCCTTATAACGAGTATTTTTTTTTAATAATGTAATCATTATATTTAACTAATACAGTAATATAACATAATTTAATTAATCAAGTTTTTAGTTAAATATAATTATTTGATTTATTAAGTTAGTTTTTTAGTCAAAACTAAAAATAAATAAATACTCGAAATTTACAAAACTATAAATAACGTATGTATTAATAAAAAATGTATTATTTTGTATTAAGATATTAGACTTACCTGCCTCTAAAACAATGCTTACAGGCGTGATCGTGATAATCAACTGAAATTTCTACTTCAATAAAGCATTTTTATTCATATATAACCGGTTTTTTCACAGAAACCTACTTCTTGATCAAGGTTACGTATTATGGCAAGCAAAATTATTCAAAATATCGTTACATATATATATATACATGTACGCAATGTTGTAATTATGAACATTAATTTGAATGATACAATACAATTATTTATTATTATTTATTAGATCGGTAAATTAAATTAAAGAGATTGAAACTAAGTTCTATTAAAATAAAATGGCTGCAGAACCAAGTTCTCTAGCAAGGAATAGTAAAGAGTAGGCTAAATGGAATATAGTCCATAACATTAGCGGGCTAAAAAGAAATATTGAATGAGAAATTCCATGACATACGTAGCACTTTAGTCATACGAGCGTTATACGATACATTGGTTCGGAGCTTGCTTGAATCAGGTTCCATTAGATGGGCGACTTATGACACCTCGAATTCCTCTAGATTACAGAAGAAATTTCTTAGATATCTCTACATGAGGGATTTTGGATTCTAAGTTAAATCTTGAAAAAAACTATAAATAAACTAGTACAAAAATTTCTTGAGTTATCCATGCTCCTCGGGTAGATTCCCAAATTACAGTGAGTATTTTTTTAAGTGTTTAACCGTGATAGTACTTTTACAATCTCCAGCATTTTTACTAGGGAAAAGTGTTAGCCTATGCTTCAAAACCTTAAAACCAAGCAAAGATTTTTCTTATTAGAATATATATAATTAATCTGGCATTTTTCCCAATAGTTTATATTGGGAATAATGCCAGGGTAATTCGTATAGCAACCCAATTTATAAGTTTTAATAATAAATAAAACAAAATTATTGTTAGAAAATTTATTTAATTATCTTGCTAAATTAATTATAATATATCAAAATAATAGGTTTTAATCTATATCTAATTTCTTGAATGATCCAGTTATTCCTAGTAGATCTCCGAATCTATCATCAGATTTCTCAGGACGTTTCGATTCATCCGATTTTTGAAAATCACATTTCTTGAAAAAATCTTTCCATTCATCAGATTGCAATGCGTTTATGCTATTTTCTACAATAAAAACATTTATATGTTTTGTATTTTTTTATGAGTATATTAGAAATAAAAAAAAATACGATTTTATTAATCAACTTTGGAAAATGTAGCTATTCAAATGTTCTTATTTTAATACCCTAATACTCAAAATGTATATTCTTTTTATTGAAAGTAGATGAGTTCGTGAACATGTCAGACAATTCTTAATAAGGTATTTTCCTACCTATGGTTTTTACTTTTTTATAAAAGATAAATTTCTGAAAATTAAAACGTTAAAAGACAAAAGGCAACGATATTTATTAACCTGGCATTTCCTTAAATTATTCACACATGAATAAGAAAGATAAATTTAATAAGAGCAGCAACAATCTAACACATAGTTTAGGAATGAATTTGTAATTAGAGAAAATCAGGTTGGGCTTTCTAACTGATTTATCAGTAAAATGAAGCAAATAAATTATAAACAACAAGCTAAACATATTGCTCTTATAACAAAAAAGGTAAATGCATTTAAAATTAAATTGGTGATTTAAAAAACCTATAAAAAAACAACGATTTCGCATAATAATAAATTTTAAATTATCGCATAAGAAAATATTATATTTCCCTTATTTAAGATGTAATAGAAAATTATTGTGATGAAAATACTACTACCCGCCATCTTTTCAAACATTTTGATTCCTTGTTGAAAGATTTTAATTACTATCTTAATTAGGTTTGAACGTATTTTTATTAATTGTTTCTCCTATACGGGGGACGATATGACTAATCATGTGGTGTTACTTTTAACCCTTTCAGTGCGGGGCGCATGACGTACATGCGCATACAAATCGTGTC
>JAGXCT010035491.1:119521-132865 GCA_022495035.1 Philopotamus ludificatus | reverse complement strand
GACAAGTTAAAGTTTTAAAGAATCTCGCGCATGTACGACATGCGGCCGCACCCTGCACACGATTTGTATGCGCATGTACGTCATGCGCTCCGCACTGAAAGGGTCAATAGGATTGTTGCGCCTATGATAATGATGATCATAATAATGATAAAGTGTGGTATGTAGTAAAAAGAAAGGTAATTGAATAAAATGATCAAACATAATTTGGGCTCTTTGTAAAAGAGAACTTGCAGTAAAGAATAAAAATACTTTTATTATTAAAAATTACTTTTCATTCAATATATGCCTAAATCCAAATTATAAAACTCTACTTATGATTCCCGACTTTCAGCATAAATATATAGCAAAAAAATGACAAAGTATAGCCTATTGATCTCCCAGGATGCAAGTCTTTGTATAAATTACTTTAAAGTCAGAAAAACAATCATTCTGAACAATGCATTGCTGAAAAAACATCTATAGCAATATATTCCTGACAAAATTCTTTCATTCTTTAATACCTTATGTAAAACAATAATGATTTTTAGTATGATCCCCAAGGACAATCATCCTAATCATTTCCCGAGGATGATTATTCAGATGAAAGAATTTTCATTTAGTTACATCACTGTCAACTGTTTCGGAATCTCCATATTCAAAGCTCTACTGTTTCAAGTGTCGTTTTAGGTTTGTAAAAATGATATTTAAAATTAGCACAAAGAGTATTTTTATTTTGAAAATAATTAGACATATTATTCATTAGATTCCCTTTTTCTTACACAACTTTGAATATAGCGAATAGGTATTACATTATACTTAAATTTTAAGTCAGCGAGAGTAAATGAATATAATATGTATATTCAAAATTAGATGTACATAATTAAGTGCAATATAAATTTATTCTCATATTTTAATTATATATATCTAATTATTTTGATGTTTTTAAATTTTAAATTAATATTAAATGAGCTATTTATGACTAAATGTTTAAAGTTATGTGGCAATATTTAGACGATAATATGATTACTTTCCAATTATGATGTTCATCGTCAAACAGCAGCAGGTACGCAACTTGAACAAACCTCTTTAATAATTAAATTATTTAAAGAACCTCGCATTGCCGCTGTTTCCGGAAGCTTCTCGTTAGCCAGCATCCCCTAGGTAGCTGCCTGCAGCAACAACAACAACAGCCGGCTACATACTGCAGTATTAAATATTATAGGTGAGGTAATATGATAATGAGAGGTTATAAATATGTTAGCAATGGCCACCACCTGCATATGATTGCCCTCGGCGGGATAGCACCGGACTTATATCTTAGTTACTTCGGCGGGGTGTAGAAATTCGCGCATTGAATATGCATAGCGCAGTCTGGGTGAAAATGCACTCGGGCCGCTCCACACTCGCACCGGGACTCGAATTTAAATGCAATTTTGTTTGTGCTCACCCGGTACGTTGGCGTTATCAAATATTAAAAATTTTACTGCCATGCTATCTTGCCGAGCGTGTAGTCGGAGGGATGGGAGCGATAAGTGCATTATCAAAATCGCAATGCTCACGGCGACACGTCGCCGAATAAAATTATTACACTATTTACAGTGAAAATTCAGGATTTTTTGCACTGTGTCATATTGGAATATGCTATTCTGTCATGAATTAAATTTATATTATGTATTACTAGGGTCTAAAGTCTGTGTTTAGACGAATAGTGCTTAATTCGTATGATCTCGATTTTTATCAGAAACTTTTTGAAATTTAAATCTCTACTAAAGCTTCTCTGTCAATATATTAATATTCAAGTATATATTTTCGAAATATTAAGGATCGTATTTTATATTTAGAATTAAATAAGTTTACATGCATTTTGTAAAAAAAAAGGAATCGTTCAACGTCCATTTCCCTATTTCGATCAGTATCAACAAATGACTTTCCCCATTCTACAGCTATATCTTCTCAAACGAATGGACCGTTAATAAAAAATCAATTCCGCCATCTACATAAAGCCCGGCATTATCACGTCATAACATTTGAGCGCAGTCGTTTAACGAAATCTCTCGGCACCAAATCGGATACTGGAAATAAAAAAAAGTTGAAATTAGACTCTCGTCAGGGGCAGTTCAGGGGGTGTTGGAGTGCCATTTTTTTTGCTAGAGGTCCACACGAGGGCGGGGCTATGGCCACTTGCGTAAATGGGCATTGTAAATGGCCCGGGCCGGAGAGGTACCCCCGGGCTCTTCCTCTGCCCCCCATCCCCTCGTTTACCCCCGCCGGTTTCCGGTCCGCTTTAAAACTTTACGCCGGACCATTAACCGGATCATTAAGCACTTAGCGCACCAGCTAGCTGCCGGAAAAAATGCGAAACTACTGAGCGAGGTATGCGCCAAACTGCGCCAGCTAAACCCCCGGTCACCTGGGTTATCTATCGGCAGCTGAGTCGTCATATTCCAGCTGAAAGCCGTAGGTCTATGGACGGGATAAAAGCCACATGTGTCCCTGACTATCTGGCGATATAGTAAGTGGATATGTGCATGAAATAAAACGTAATGCCATCCATCGTTAATAATTATATGTATAATAATCATCGAAATTGTTCAACTGTCATGTTTTATGCAATAATTAATTGTTTATGTAACCAAGAGTAAACGTGAAGCCTACGTTCATATTTTATATTTTTTATTGTTAACTAATAAGCTAATCAAACCTTTTTATATACAAAAGTGTTAAATACGATATAAAATCAAAATTAGATAATAGACATTCTTACATCCCATCACTGGTTTAAATGTAAAGGCTAGAAATTCAAGAAACACATTTGCCGGTTTTATTTATTAATATATTCAAATCAAAGAATTTACTTATATAAAAAATAGTGTGAAAAAAGGGGGAAGGTTCGGAGAAAAGGAAATATAGCCGCACGAATTTTCTCCAACGGCCTTAGAACGTCAAATTACCATCTATTCATCTGTATTGTCAGATTATGAAATTGATCCATTTCTTAGAAGGGCGTTACTGGGTAAAAGTAGGTCCTCATCATCCGAGGAGAAAAACAATGGCTTTCATCGAATTAGGTATCTATATCTACCTCCCGGCCATCATTGACTTGACATAGGTTATCTTTTGTGGAATGTTTAAGGTATTAATTTACTACGAATTAATAAAATATAATAAAACTGTTATAGCAGAGGTTTATTGTGCCTAATTAATAATATTAAAGTTGGAAATGTTTAAAAAAACAGTTTTAGTAAAAAAAAACCCCAAGGATTACGCAGGATAAAATAAAAGAGCAAGTTTTAAGAGTTTTGCAACTTTTATTATAATCGCCTTATGTTGCTTCATTGGACCTGTAGTCTTTGAGATAAAAAAATGTCCAATAGTTGAGTATATCCTGTACTCAAAATAAAATAATTCCACTCGAGGTGTCCTTTGATTTTGAGTACTAAATTTGTAAGAGTATCTGAAAAACCTTCGAGAAGCGAGATCTTAGATAAATATGCTCTTCTTGGATCTGATAGATCGAATGTAATGCACACAGTTTAAAAAAAGGATCAACGCTTTCAAGTTCAAATATCCATGTTATTATTAATATGCAGTGGCGGATTTCCCCTTGAGTGCGCGTTTGAGGCGTCATTAATTCAGGGGCCTTAAGTTCAGCTCTCAAAACGATTTTTTTTTCATGACAAAGATAATTAATAATTTAGTAGTTTTCCCTAAATTGAATTGACAAATAAATAACGCTAGCTATCGCATGTTTTTCAGGTGGCTACCATAATAGTCATATTTCGAACCATATGCACTAATTGTTCCGCAGACCATGATCCTTGGATTCAGGCGGGTAGCTACCCTTATGCAAAACGATACAACACAACGAGGCCCTCTGCATATAACCCGCAGCCCTCATCGGGCCCCTAATTTTTCCATAAAATTATAAATATTAGTAACATCGAGTTCGCTAATACTGATTATCAAGAAGCTAATAAAAAGGAAGAAGCAATTAAAAGTTTTATTTTTTACATAAATTGATATAAAATAATTATGTACCCAAACATTGCAAAACAAAAAAATTGGATGTAGAATGCACATTATAGGTTGTAGTAGTGAAAATAATTTGAGGGGGGCGCTCAAAAGTAAATTGTGCCTGGGACATCTCAAGTGCTAAATCTACACGTTGCGGTCCGGGGGACTCGAAAACGCTTCCTTGCGGGCCAACGAAGAAGTACGGGGGACGCGGTTTCGAGTCCTCGTTGGCGCTGATGTTAAACCAAAAATCATTTATATTTCATTGATTCGCAGACCACACTTTGAGAAGTTTTAAACAATTATTTTATTAAATAGAGATAACCTTTCTGAACACAACAAAATTATTGACATAACTTAAATGGTATCAAAGTTACATCGATTTAACTGGAGTACTTAACTTTTGCTATTTTTTTCGCGAAATCGCCCGGCTCCAACGCAGAACTCGGCGCGGAACTCAGCGGACCGGAACGTGTTAATATGTTTAAGCTGATATAAAAAAAAAATATCCTTGAAGTGATTATCATACTTTAATTCGTTCTTATAAGTAATTAATTTTACACATTTTTAATACAAATCTTACAAAATATAATAAGTACATAAAACATATTATTGTCGCTATATTTTATGACCTATGTTGGTTATAAAATAAATGTTTTCACAGGAACTGTTGGCATTATCTACGATATCCCCGCACATCATTGTTGAATATACCCCAATAAAATAATATCACTATCTCTTTTCGCTATACAGACATTAATTAATGCTAAATTATCATTCGGCACACAGTCCGATTGTTTTTACAATGGAAAGATTAATCACTCGATTGTAATAGTCGACCAATAGACCAGTGGTCAAACCGTTCAACCGGAAAGTATGGGGCTTTGTGAATATCCTTTTGCAGACGCGATTATCGGATAACGCCAGTGTAAAAGCGGATTATCTCTATGTGTGTGTGTTTACACTTGAAAATTAATTAAAGCGGCTCAAAAAAGGGAAAATCCCTTGTGTAACTTAAAGTTTTGCAGAACCGCGCGCCCGAGAAATAATAGTGCGATATTGCGAAAAACGCCGAAAATTGGCGGCGGCAGACAATGGTCGTTTTATTAGACAGTAATTTGACGTAATACTTACCGTATTAAATTTATGTTTGAGTTTATTGAAGATATGGCTTTTTTATGATGTTTTTTTTTTATTGAAGACGATCGGAGATGCGAGTTCATCCTCCAATGTGACCTCTCTGTATCAATTTCTCCTTGAATTTATGTATTTGCCGACCGTTCTGTGTACTAAATTCAATTTTATAAATTTGATCAGCTGTCAGGGCGAGCCAATAAATCTTTATATAAAAAAAATTAAAATTTCGGTATCATGTGGTCCATACACGATGTTTATATTTACCATTTATTTAAAAAAAATATCATTAATCATTGCGTTCTTTCATGAACAATAACATTTATATTCATCAAAATAATATATGATAAAATATGCAATGATTTAATCAACTCTTTCAGCTGTGTTTTTTTTTTGCATACGTACAACTCGCTAAACTTTAATATTGTGACTGAAGTTTTCAGTATAAATTAATCAACGTTTCTCAATCGCAAATTCCTAATTAATTAAATTTTAAATTACAATTAGCCGTATAACTTAAACTTTGGTTAGCGTTTTATTAAAATTCATAAAATAATAATTATTATATTTGGCGAGCGGCATGTGGGTATAATTGTAATACGAAAATTATTAAATTTTTAATGAATTATGTTTAAACTCGCGAGGGGCACCAAAATATCCATAGCTGCTTATGATATTAAGAAGAGTAAAGAAATCTTTTATAGCCGAAATATACAAGACAAGTTTAAGTCCCCGAGCAATAAAGTAATAAAACAGCTTACTGAAATTTGGCCTGCGCCAAAAATTTGCGAAATTCGTTATTAGCAGGCTGTTTCGTGGGGAAAGCTTTAAACAAAAGTTTGGCGGCATTAGGGCCCGCTGAAAATTGTCCCCGAGGAGCATAAAGGCCCCAGTTTACAAAACAAAGAATTTATTCATTATTTTCGAAAGCATTCGAAGAACTGTTGAAACTTACTCAATAAAACTTATGATGAAAGTATCGTGTCCGGGATTTTGAGAACTTGCCCGTGCTGCGGCCATCTTTATGAACATACAACCGCCGTATATAATGGTAAATTATTATTATGTACAAAGCACTGGATTAAAGCGTGCCGGAAGATAATCGAAAAATTTGATGAACGTCCCATTAAATGGAGATACGACTTTATTACATGCGGAGAGAAATTAATATGGGTGGATGGAGCGAAATTCAATCCCGGGCGAAACCCAAAATAGATTCGTAATAATAATATTTCGCGTTTTTAGGTGGTATCATGGTACGAATACCGGCCCTTAATATTTATAAACGTATGCACATACATACAAAAGATACGATAATCAACATATCGTAGAAACACAAATTATACTAAGCTTATTTCAACATTTTATATTATAATATTATGTAAAAATAATAAAAACATTTTTTTATCAATATTAAATTGCTATAATTTATGAATAGTGCGTAAATGGAGATAAAAACCATTTTTATTTTGAAAGTGGAATAACTTACAATTTATTTATTGCAATATGTTTTCTCATATTAGAGTTTTAAATAATATATTTATTTTAATTAAATAAAATAATTAGGTGATGGCAATATTAGATTAAGAATTTTTGATGGGTCATCATGTCTAATGTGTCCAAAAGTTGGAAAAATCGTTAAAAAAAAGTAACGTACATTTTATTTATTACTATATTTGAAGTAAATTGTTTATGAGATATTGATCTTTAATATCCATAGAGCATACCTCTATTTGAAGACAATCCGTAACTAATTATCAGTTGGAACTACTGCCTTGTACCAATAACATGTATTAAAAAGCGGTTATTTATTTTTTTAGAACAATTCTCATGTCATGGTTCATACAAAATTTATATTTATAAGATATATAAACATACTCAGACTTGTGTTTTTATATTATTGTATTTTGACTACGATGGATGGATGGCATAACAGAATGATTCCAAAACTCTATTCACACATATAAAGGTTCGATAAAGATTCCCAAGATTTTAAAGATGGAATAAATAATTTTCATAGTTTTTGTCAAAAGCCTATGCGACTATTAACTTAGTTCAGTCGCGGTTTACTTACATTATCGAAACAATATGCATAATAAATACAAACCATAAAACTGGTTATAATAATTCTTATATAATTATTTACCTTTATATTCTAGGTTTGTTTTAAATACGACATTTAGTTCGAATTTCTGAATTATTGAATAAATATATGTATGTTCATTTACGTTATTTGATATTTTGATATATTTGATATATTTATGTTGATACTGGGTAAAAAGATTTTTTAGGAAACAATTTGAATCAAGATTTTTTTAATAAATTAAAAAATAAAAAAGCTTTATTTATTTATCCAATAAATATCTCTTTTAATAAATTTGTAAAAAAAAATAAATAAGAGTAACTCGCGAATTCGACTAAAAGTGGACAGAGTGGAAAGGGTTAAAGACCACTATACATTTTTCTTATATTTTCTATATTCCATTTGTTACATTGCAATAGAATTTAAAAAACCAAAATAATAAAAAAATGATTTATTATAAATTGAAAGAAAACTATTAAATCTAATAGCTCTGCTAATAACTGCTTCACAAGCGAGAATTTTCTGCAGCTTTACAGATAATCTATAGCAGATATTTTTTACGTGAGATGGCAGGGCCGAGGAAAAATATATGAACGATTTCTGAAGTATTTTGTAAATATCTGACAACTTATCATATGAACCAACTTAACCTAAAATTACAAACTTAAAAACAAGTAAAATTTATTTTAAAAATTAAAGAAAGTACCAATGGTACGAATAGAAGATTTAGATTCTTTGAACCGATTACTGGAAATTTAGCGATGGTTTAATTCACAACTTTTACATATATGTACTTGATTGAGACATTATTCTTGTGATTAAATAATATCAAAACTAATAAAAAAAATCAACTGACAGATATATAATAATTAGTAGCCCTTGGACTTGAAGTAGACAAAATACAAGATGATAAAGAATTCGTAGGCTCTTCAAACAGATGATGAGCATTGAAGATACAACGTATTAGTGATCTGGAATCTGAATAAACGGGTAATAATAATAATTAATTATTAAGAGAGTGACTAGCTTCGTAAAAGCTCTTTAGATATTAGATAAAGCGACGAAGCATAATGACGATGAACGTATTTGTTAAAAAAAAGTACACAGTAAAGGATTCCTTTTTTGAATAAAATGAGCATTTCAGAAAAGGTTTAATGCGTCAGCTTAATAAAAAAATTATTGTTTATTTTATTTATTTTCCTAGTTACTAGAATTCAAAAATCTAATATAATTCGACTTAAATTCTCTAGTAAAAAAATGGCATTGTGACATGACGCAAGTCATACATCCTCCATATCATGTCTGTATATCTCAGGCTTGTTCAACTCGTTGCTGTCACGATTGATATACAGGTATAACAGACAGATTCGCATAGTTTATTTTACAGTAAAACGTTCTGCTCTCTCAATAGGTTGCGAGCAAAAAACATACACCTGAACCGGGTAACTCCACTGTGACATAAATCTTTCTGGTGCTCCATATATTTTATTCAACGTCTCCCCTTTCGCTCAATCTCGCCGGTTATTCCTTTTTTTTAACACGACGAAACCATATATGTGCAATGTTAATGCTGTCACTAATGGACGTAATTTATTATACGAAATCTATTCGGATTGAAAATTTTAACTGAGCGCACTCGTGAATCATTCAGTGTCATACTTTAAGAACTGTGTTGAAATTTTATACGTTTTTTTTTATTACCTTAAGTCTTTGTGCACAGTTTCTTTGTAATGTATTATGCTAATGCCGCCTTGAAATATTATATTAATAATAATTTCACACTGCAAAAAAAATAGTGACGTGTTCTTTCGTGTGACTGTTTCAAAGTTTAAATATAATATTTCATTTTAAGACATTAAATATTCCATTAAAAACTATGAATACATTATTTGATATATCTACATATTTATTCAACTGTTTTATCTATAAATGTCTTTATTGTTAATCTCTTAATTTACAATATATATATACACTATCCTCTTTTGATGAATTTCTCTTCAATAAATATTTTTAAAATTAATTTTAATTTGAAGCATTGAAGAATGATTTTATTTAAATATAGAAGATATAATTTTTAATATTAAAAAACATATTTATTCTATTTCAGAGCGATTTCATCTAATTTAACAAATTATCATCATCATCATCATCATCATTTGCCAGTCACAAGGCTCTCACTCGCTGAGGGCATGGACCTTACCAAACTCTCGCATGGTAGTCGAGGCCAAAGGAACCTGAGTCTCACACGTGACGTGAGGGCTCCCCTTTCGTGTCCATACCGCGGGGACCCGAGCCGTCTTGGTATGCGGTTTTTTTATAAAAAGTTTTGCTCTCTTGGCCATTTCATATAATTTAACAAATTATCATTTTATATAAAATATCTCAGAGTAATAAATTAGCATATTTTAAACAATTTGCATTTCTGCAAAATTTTCACATAGCTAAAAATATGTATTTTTAAGTAAACCAAAAATAATATCTGATCCGTCACGACGACTCAAAAACAACCGAGTCGTCCGAAGGGGTCTCCGAGACCCCGAGAATTCTAAGCAACCAATATATTGTTGAACTCTTTATCTTGACATTTTTTTTAAATATATTATTTTATGATTTATTTTTATTTTATAAGACTAAAAAAAGTTATTTATGATATGCTTTAAAATTTGGAAGATATTTTGGATTTTTTTATTAATTTCTATGACGCGTTAATGATACGCGCAGCGAGTTCATGCTACATGCTGCTTTAGACATTTTTTAGAAAAATACGAAAAAATTGGGATATGTAGAATTTATATTAAAAGAGTTATTCGAGAAAAATCCAAAACTACAGGCTAACAATATTTATCTTACATTTAAATTTGTATTCATTGTTATTTTTAACATTACATAATTCTCTTGTGTAATAATTTTTGTCAGGTATATCTAATTTACTTTATCTAAAAAAAATAATATTTGTACGATTTAACCAGTTGTTATATTATTTCTTTTCACTCTAGCATTTTTTCTAATTTAGTTTTTTACGTACAATAATTTTGAATGAATCGTCCATATAATAATAATCATCTCACTTTTGAATGCAACAAAAGCCACTCATAAAATATCCAACCATCAAGCTTAACTATTGATTTGTTAAACAACATTATTTTTTAGTTGAAGAAGAGTAGTTTTTTAAGAAAATTAACTAATAGTTATAAAAAAATATGACACATAAAAACTAAATGGCATTTTCTTTGAGATAAAATTATATGAATTAATTTTTTACGTTGTTATTTCTTGTCATTATAAAAAATTTTTTTAATATAATTTAAGTTTTATAAAAATTTAGTAAAAAATAAATGAGTTTGCATCGTGTTTTATAGAATTTTTTAAAAAAGTAATCAAAATAAACAAAAAATTAAATACACCTTAGTTGAATTACACTTTCCAATATCGGTGTCCCAGGAATACCTTGTTATATCAGCCATGACATGGATTTTTTTGCACAGTACGGGATTTTCTCATTTTTTGCGGCTTTTTTTTGTTCGAACCCGTTAAGCTGGCTTTGTTATTTTTTTTTGTTCAGACACCACCGGTGTGTCTAGCGCCGTGAATTTAATGCAAATTAATTGCCTCTAAAACCTGCGGGACACTTTGGGGGGGTCAACGATTCCGAGTGAATTTTTCCGAGCCAATGTTACGACAAAATTTGAAAATTCATATTGATGCTACGACCGATCATAATTTAGCGTCAAGTTTTGACAGGTACATGGCGATAAAATCCGTTGACATCGCATGATAATGTAACTAGACTTTTTTCGGAATATTTCATTTTCAAAATAATTAAATTCAAGGCTGAATAAAATATCAATACGGAATATTCCAGAATATAAATAGCGACTACGTAAAAGGTCTTTTAAAGATATATGTACACTTACCTTTTTAACCCATATCACCGTCAAAATATCGCTAAATCATACCTTAAAAAAACGTTACCTTGGGCACAAATTATTTCCGAGCAGCCAAAAAATCGTAACATACAAAGAAATTTTCATTTCGAATCACTTACCTCAAATGTTTTTTCTACTTTATTTTTTCTTTACAGATGCTTTTTATCATAGTGCTGAGGGCGTTGTTTTTATTTGTACTAGACGTCGAGACGCTAAAAATTTTACCTGGAGTTTTCCACCTCGTATATACATATATGTACATTTCCGCAAAAATATTATCTCACTTTTGTTGAACGGAAAATGATAAATTTTACTGTAAATTCTCATGTAAATAATTATATTACACATATTTTTATAAAAAAAACTATTTATATATTTCTGTGATTGTTATTGGTTCTGTGATTGTTTCAGGTTATAGTATCTCCGTGCGAAAATAAAAATAAATTAAAATGGCCCAAAGCTCCGACAGCTCCATAAGCTTAGCTATGGCTGAAAACCTCGTCGGTGGTACACTAAAAAAGGAAAAGTCAGTTTCCTTCATATTCCCAGTCGTGTCCATATCGTCGAGTTGGCCCAATCCCGCGTTATTTATCAGTAGCCTCCGGTGAGAAATTTTCCGCATCGTCGTGAAAAATCGTCCATATTTATATTGTTTACCCACGGTGCCAAGTTTTTCATCTCGGGCCAAGACACTTGCCAAAAATATTAAACAAGGCAACGTCGCATACCTGGCCCCGTGACTAATAAGCGAGATTAGCGCGGGTGTGAGGGATGCTGAGTTACGGGCTCGGCGTGCCTGAACTCAAGATTAAAACCAAAAACATGACGTGTGACCTAAAGCCCCGAGATCATGATAGGGGAACATATTCCACCACACTCGACACATCATCACGTGGTAAGCTCGTGTGTAAGCCAAAAGTTTTAATACGAAATTATTAAAAATGGACTCTGACTAAGTTTTACTGAAAATTTATAAACATTTTTAGTTTCAATCATTTTTAGCAATATATAATTACGACGATAGTCAAAACTGGCTGTTTGTATATTAAGGATTAATTAGAAAAATTATTACCAACAATAAATATAAATAGTTGATAGATGTTCCTCTAGTCTACGCCTTAAATTAAATTCACGGAACTCTTTATGACATTGGTGAGGAGAGAATATAAGAGTGAGAGACTAATTACCCCTACATAATTTACAATCTTTATCAAATGATTATATGGGGGGGTAGCGGATTGGAATTTTTGATTAATCTATCATCCGATAAAAACTTAAATAAATAAGAATTTTTAAAACTCATAGATTTCGTGAAAATGTTATTCAATTCCTAGTACTAAATAAGTTAAATTTAAATTTCTATAAAACAACCTGGATTAGTTGTTAATAAAATTCAATACATTTTTTTTAATTTTAGACATCTAAATCGGGATAGTAAGTTTAGACTGCAATTTTAAATGCAAAAAAAAATAATTTTGACTATATAGTCACTGAATTTAAATTATTTTAAATTTCGCTGTGTGAGTCGTAATTAATGATAGACAAATTTATAATTAAGGTAATTATTGTATGAAGACATGGATGCCTCCCGTTTATGGGATGGTGCCTCTCTTTGGCTTTCAACTGAGATATGTTCACATTAAATAGTTTTGCGTCAAATAGCTAGTCCAAATTTAGATGAAGAAATATACTTACGGTACTCAGTCAGGAAAGATCAGTAAGTAAACAAGAGAATTTAGGTGGATATGAACAAGTCTATTTCTATTATTAATTTTAATATAATCGTGGCATTTCTCCGACATTGGCTTAGTTTGTTCTGCGTATTTCTGATTTTCGACAATGTCTCGATGTATCTAAACTAATTTAGGACTTTCTCGTCGAACTGCATTCAAAGATTTGCAAAATTTCGAAAATTTATAAAAATTATTGTCACCAGCAATGTCAACGACATCGAGATGTAGATGATAACATGCGTGCAGGTAGACCTCGAATTTATATTCAAACCTTAATTCCGATTTGAGGGCTTCTATGAATGTGGATTTGATAGAATCAATGCTATTTTTAAGAATAAACGATAAAATTTAGTGTTTTTATTTTAATTTATGCCTTGTGACATTTATTGGACAATATGAAAAAGTTTGCATTTTGTCGGGTTGGTTGGTTGATCCTAGTTATGTTAAATAATATGCATAAATATAAAAAAAGCCT
>JAGXCT010035491.1:73632-119049 GCA_022495035.1 Philopotamus ludificatus | reverse complement strand
CGGCGAGCTGAAATTTTGAGAGAATCGTGACATTTTTTCGACATCGTCGTAGTTTGTTCAGGGTACTTTCGATTTTCATCAATCTTTTCATAAATCTAAACTAATTTAGAAGTTTTGTGTCGAAATTGAAAAGTTCCGTGTACTTATCAAACGTAGGATACAATTCACTTTGTCACATCAACACACTACTAGGATTATCAAGTCAAGAATCAGCTTTGCAAGAAAACTGCACACGTGCTTTCTGACAGTCACTGCAGAAATAATTAATAGCTGGAGAAAACAACCCGAATGTGTGCTGTTCGCACTGCAGCCAGCCTAGACGCTCCGACCAGCATCCCTACTCTATGCGGAGTGGTGAAGACGCTCAACAGACACCTAATGGGCGTCGCTAAGACAATAGAAACTCTTTGGATGTGAGGCTACTTAAATCAACCTTCCGCTGAAAAGAGGTACAGGGTGTGCGTTAACCCCGCCCGCCTGCACCAAGAACGATCTGTTTCACCTAACTAAGCAGATTTTGGGACCCCAAGTTTTTTCATTTTTCTCTTTACTTCTGTTATTACAGGCGCAAAGTTTTTTCTAGCCTACATCCGGTACGATCTGCCAAGTTCGAGAAACTGTGTGATTGATACGCGCGGTGAGTATTTTGTCAGCGGCGTGTTCTCAGGCTCCGGCGGGACATCTCTGAGTATGCTCGTCATATTGATGGGACCCCCTTCGAACGTCGCGGGTTTTCTTGCTTCGCCGTGACGGATCTGCTAACGCAACCGACGCCGGCATAAAGCTGGCCAAAACCTATCATGCATTTAAAGCATCGAAAACCGGACACGAGACAAAATGTTGATTGATTACATTTTGTTCAACAAAAGCTTTTTCTATAATTATTTTTTAATAATGACGATTTTATGAAATGTGATTGTCAATTATATTAGTACTTACATTGTAGATATATCATAACTAAATATAAATAAAAACATAATATTAGAGCTCATTTGCAAAAATAATGCTTCAAAATATTTACATACGTAATATTAAATTTTTATATAAAACTCCCTGACATTATCACATGACCTTATAAAAATATTCAAATTTTCATGCAAATGAGTACAATGAGTTGCAAAATTTTCATTTCTGTACACAATGTAATCAAAATTATCGGCACAAAAATAAAACGTGGAAAATATGTGCAAGCCTACACGTAAAGATATATATGTATTGGACAAAAATGTTCGTTATATGAGAAAAAATAGCTGTCATTACGAATTTCACGCGAAAATGCGAGGAAATACAGTTTTCCGGCGCATCTCACTTATGGCGGTCGTCGTATTTTTTTCCCTGAAAAACTTTACCCAACCAGTAGCGGTGAATATATATTTTTTTTAAATACAATATAAAGAAAACATTTTCGGTTATTTCGTGTATATATCATAATCTGATATTACGATAACTAATAAAATAATTGTTACGGATTAAAATATTATGTACACGTAGCGGGATAGTTTCGACACTCTACGCCACTGGATAATATGGGATTTGCTAGCAGATAAATAATACCTAAAGGTCTTACGCCCGGCGACGCTAGGCAAACACAGATTCCGTAGCGCGCGTCCTACATTGAGGACGGCCGGGCGCGGAGCCTTAACAAAACAAGATGGATGGAATGTACGAAGCCGGAATAAGATAGAGGGATGAAACTTAATATGAAAAAGACAGTCGTATAAATAAATATGAAACGTTAATGAGTGCGAGCGAGACGACCGCTCAGTCAGGATTGATGGTGTGCAGAGCTGCTCCGGCTGGGTAAAGGTTTTATTTGCTATTATCGTTACGATATATTACGAAAGATAATATAAGTGTTATTTCAGGACATTGCGGATGGCACCGTTGAAATATTAAGCCCCTTAGGTCCCAATTGGGTCTTCTACTTTGATTGCAGAGGATGAAATCGCTCCAAATATACTCAAAAATCATTATAATTAATTGAACAGGTGATTTATTGGAATAAATATCAATAAATAAATTTAGGGGTGGCTTGTGGCTTTAAAAATTGGTGTGGCATGATAAAGTTAAAGTGCTTCTCTTTTTTATTAAAAAAAATTAACTGTAGATATCCTTACTACAATGAGGTCGAACAAAGAAGGTAATAAAAGTATTATATATATTTTAAGTATTTATCACGAAATTAAATGAAAAAATAAAAAATGTTGACAGTGTCGTTTATTTTTCGAATCAATTAGAAAATATTGACTAGCCGGGTTATACAGGTCTGCTGCATGCAGAGTTTTACGCAGCAAACGAAAAGCTACCTTCTGTATACGGTAATATGGAACTTTTTCTCTTTAACTCCGATGACTGACAAACAACAACAACAATAGTTCGCGTCGGACCAACAACTATACTGAGGTTAGCGACTATATATCCAGAGTCCAGCAGAAACCTGCCCCGAACACACTTACGCAGCTAACAAAAAGCAACCTTCTGTACATGGCAACACGAAACATTTCTCTTTACCTACAATACATATCCAAACAACAACACTCGTTTGCTTCAAAGCTACCGACCACGTGACTAGGGCGTATACAAGAATGCTCAAACACATACAAATCGGGTTCGGTTTGCATATTTCAGCTAATTGTTATTTTTTTATTAGGAGGAATGTATGTGGGGCAGTACCTTGTTTGCCTCTAATCGCGAGCCGCCCCTGAATAAAATTATATGTAATTATTATAGGATGCAAAGCATTGATTTCAGTGTTTAGTTTGAGGGCGTTTGCTTTATAAAGCTGAAGCAGAGATGAAAAATGATTGTCAAATTATGGATCTAATTATGTAAGTGAAAGATTTTCAACAGTACTCTGACAGTCTAGGTATAACTACTCCTTTAAAATAGTCGTTAAAAAAATGCCGATATATTTAATAAAAAAATCAGATAAGACATTAAAAAATCGTATTTTTTTATAATGTAATATGTTCCATAATGTTTCAAATAAAAAAGAATCTTAGAAATTTTAGGTATTCAGTGATAAAATATTGACAAAACCGACAAATATAAATTTTTCATATTTAGGTCAAAGTGGTAATGAGAAATATTTATGCAAATATTAAATATGTATACGCAGAATGCTATTTAACAATTAATAAACCGCATTTGCCCGAATATTTTCATATATTTATTATTATTTAACAATTCTCTGAAATTATATATTTATACAAGTGTTTATTTATTGCTATCTATTACTTTACTAAGTTATATAGTTCCGAGGCCATTTATTTATCCTGTTTATATGTACATTGGTGCTTGAAGCCAACAAAAGAATTTACTATAACAGTTGAAGACTGTCAAAGTGAGTATAATGTGCTCAATTGAAAAATTTAATCTCATATAGCGTCGGACATAAATTGAGTTTCGCCTCAAAGTAAGTCGGTCGAGGAGCGGTTGCTTTACGGCGCACTGCTGTGTGAGCCAAACGGATATCCGGAAAATCTTTCAGCCACTACAGTGCGGACAAAAACTTGGTACGCCCATTTATTTGCTACATCCTCATGCGGCCCAGAAACGAACCTTTAGAGTGTAGCATAATTTTATAACAGCCTGTATAAAAGTCATAGTGGTGAGGCGATTGTTAATACGAACCACATACGTTTGCATACATTAATATTTCAATTTTAAACTAAAAATAATTTATTACTAACATATTTATAAAATAAGCCAAATTAGGCATCAAATTATCTCCGATTAGTAAATATAAATATTTTTAATATGGCAATTTTGTTTTAGATACATATAAATAATTTCTGGTTATCTTAAAAATCGATCCTTTATAGTAAAATTAGTCTAACTTCCGCCCGTCCGAGCTTACGGCTGGAGTCCCTTAAAGATCGAATCTCTCCCCAATTTTGTTCTTGATCTACACGTGCGATATTACGATTCCACAAAGTAAAAAAAAAATCTCTTGGCTCTTTACGCCAATGGCGTTGCTATAATCAGCCGCAGTAGAAGCTCCAACCGCATATATAAAACTTTGCAAAATTACTTAAACAACCTTAAAAAAATGATATGGCAAATGAATAATTCATATCAATCACTCTAAGGCACTGGAAATATTTTCTTCTTTAAAAATCTATTAAATCTGTTAAATATTAATATTAGAAACCCCATTGTTCCATGGAATTCTGAAGCAATTTACCTCAGAGTCACTTTAAATAAAAAAAACTCTTCTGCAGACCTCACGTAGATTATATTATTAAAAAAATCAATAGTAGTTACGCGCTTCTTCGGCCTCTTAAAAGAAAAATCAGTGTTTTTTGCTAAATAAACTATTTTATTTTGTAATCATATTCTACACGCTTTTAAGATCTGGGGCATGACGCATTCATATAACACTGACACAAATAAAATTCAAATAAAAATAAATAATACTACGAACAATCACAAATGCACCTTGGTTCATTCGCAACATTCTCCCTATTTATGACTTTATCCTTCACAAATTCATAAATATAAACCCATCCATTTCCTCACTCTCTAACTATAACTTCATATATTCCCAATCCGTTCATAGAATTCCACTAACCAAATCTGTTATATTTTCTATATTACATAACAACTCAGACCTTTAATTTTCAAGTTAGTTAATATCATTTCCAACCTAGCTTCGAATAAATAAAAACTTCAACTTCATTTAGCTTGGATATTAGGTAGCTTTTATAGTTTTTTCTCTCCTTTAATTTTGATATATGAAACCTAATAACGATTAATTCGTTTCTATATCTTGTTCACTAAGGTTCATAAGTCTCCTTTTGTCTATATAATATTTTTTGTTTTTTTTATTGTTTATTATCGTATTTTCTATTATTTCGTTTTTACATATATTTTATTTATTTATTTGTTTTTATTTTTTCCGTTTATTTTTTCTTTTAAAAGCTGTTAACCAAATTATTTAAATATTAACAATTTATCAATATATAATATATCAATTAAGTGCAACTCATACGGAATTATCAGACGAAGAGTACAAAGGGCAGTGCCCAATATACTCCTATATTAACATGATGATGGTTAACATACGTTTTATTACTTTGATATTTATAGGTAAAAAAATGCACTTTTGTAATTTAAAAATTTATATTATTCTGTATTATTTAGAAACAATTTTCTAACTAATGATATCAACTTAATATAACTCTTTGAAATGACAAAAATATTTAAAATAAAACAACAAGGCTGTGTGTTCGTTTATTATTCCTCAAAATAATATATAAACAAATTATATATTAATATTATACACAATTCTGATCATAAAAAAATTAAGGGCTAAACTTTATTTATTCTGCGTTTAGTTATTTATAAAAAGTCTAAAGTGTTTTTATTTTAGTTCATAATTTTATTATATCTAGTTTTATTTGTCAGTTCAATAGTTTATTTTTTAATGCGTGAAATATTTCAGCTACTAAAGCAGATGATATTCATAAATATAATTAAGACAACGAACCTAAAACAATCATGATTAAAAGACTCATGTTTTAATAATAAAATGGGTTGTATTTTTGAAACATAAAAATATACTTAAAAAAATAATTAACTAAATGAATTTAATTATGAAAGAGTTTAAATAATTGAATAAAAAAAAAGGCATTTAAAACGGATATGTTATTTAAAGAATCCTAATTTATTAACAAAAGATTTCAATCTATAAATCAAAATTCAAGTGATAATTTGATGGTAAATTTATAATATAAATAAAGCAAATACATTTATTATTTTTATTTATTATAGAACGCATATTAAGGTATAAAAAATGATTCTATACGAAATGTGATATTAATATTATTATAAATTTAATTAAAAATATATTATATCCAGAAAAAAGTACTCTAGTAAAGTATGTAGAGATGTAAGAAGTTGTCTCGGAAAAAATAAACTTGTAAAGACTCCTCAGACAAAACACCGAATTCCCTTACCGCGAGCGCACTACAAAACCAAGGGGCTGAAACCGTGGGATGGTATGAGGGGTAACACGCCCATTTTTATGAGTTTTCACAGTTACCGGAAACAGTAACGCGAAAACCTGAAACTTTCCTGCGATTTTTTGCTTCGCTCTCCAGCACTTGCAAAGGGTGTTTCTTATGCCAATTATTTAAATATCTGATAATATAATATTGTAATGCGATGGACTGAAACCTGCCGAAGCGTAACAGTGGCAGATGTCAGCATCCCCCTGGATATAACCGGATGGTTAATTATTTAACCGACTCTGCTACTTTGCTTGTCTCCCCGTGACAAACGGCCGAACCGACGATCGTTACTAATTAAATTTCGAATGGACCCCCAGCATCGAAGCACAGTTGATAACTGGTGAAATGACCAATCAAAACTATGCCAATTATTCAGAGAATTGCTTTATATGCCTCATGTATTATTAGAGAATTGTTTGATTTAGAGACATGTCCATTTTCTTAGGCTCGACGTTGGAATCTAAGATGAACAATGCCCAACTTGCCAGACAATCCTAATGGTGTTTCAAGACATTTTCCCCACTAAACTTTATTATCCCAATGGAATACCAATGTACCAAGTAGAATAATTACAATTATGCAATTAAAAGTTTTTATTAAGAGATGATATTCTAAAGCGCATTAAAAAAATATATATCTATTATAAAAATATTAGAAATCGTGCGGTGTAAATTAATTAAAATCAATATATGACATATGACATGTAAGATATTTGTGCTAGAATGACAAAGTTTCGTTTTGGAGCTTAAAGTTTTACTCAATTCAATGGTTTTCAAACTACTAAGTTATTCACTTCAACGCTGCATGCTTATTATTAGTGAAATACAGTTTCACAACAATTTTCAATAATGATGAACATTATTAAGCTTAAACTACACTAGCTGTGTTTATATATTAATATATTATATATAAATAGTTACATTTTATTATAAAATAAATTAATTATATTTTAATAAGCATTTAATTTTTTTCTTCTTAAAAAGTGCATCTTTCTTTGGAAAGGCTTCAAACGGGAATTCTTGTACGTACCGTGTAATAATCTCGTATAAAAGTTAACAATCTTATGAAAGTTGGCCGGCTCTGGTATAAAAATGAGCTTTAGCGCCAGTAACTTTAACCGTCTGCCCGTTCCCGGGGAATTGTAGAGGGAAGACGAGGATTTACGAGCTTTTTTCTTCATTGTAAATATGTGACGTCTGATATGAGAAGGCAATAAATATCGTACGTGGAGCTTATCACTTGGCCAGACCCTAACGAGACAATATGCGGAGACTCGCGGCGAGCTTTCCGTCGAGCTTAAATAAGCTTCAGGTCTTCTGCCCCCGTGTGTCCCTTATTTATTGCTCAGTTTGTGCTTAGATTAGACAACGAACTCTAAGTGCCGGTATTAAATATACCTACTGCATCAATTGTCAAAATCCTTAGTCATATATATAGTTTTGATTAGAATTTAGACATTGATTTACCTTTCAGGGTAATAAATCGTTGATTCGCGTATTACTTAAATACTAGGCTTGTAGATTATGGCGATGATATTAATAAAATATACTTATTAATCCAATAAGATATGCTGTACTCGTCTGTAATCGTTTAATCATATTATTACCATTTAATATATAATATTCAAGATAGACAAGGTCATAATGCATATCAGAGCTTATATATTAATATGATATTAGACCTTTGAACTGATACTAAAAACAATAGGACCATTTAGGCGTGGCTCTACAATTGAACGACAAGAAATGAATCAATCAATGGGATGGATATTGTTCACGCAGACAGCCAGACAGCTAAATTGATATCAGATGGCAAAAAGTCTGAGATTTCACGGTCGTACGGCAAAAAGGTTGCCTGCTACATTTTCGCATATCATAATATCAATTTGGCAAGTGTGCACGAGGAGATATTTTCTTTAGGTGCAAAAGCATAACGTCGATAAATGAAATAGATTTCGCAAACCGGATTACTGGTGATATTTTCTACGGACAAAAATAGATTCTAGGGTATCCTGATGTTTTCTCTGGGTCCTTTCTGCGAAAATATCCATAAAAGTTTTTTTTCATATAACCAAAAAGAAACATAAAAGATAAAGGACTCTTGTTGAGAAAGTTTCAGCCGCAAAACGAGCGATGCGTCCATTATGTCTTTTTTATATTGACAGATTAATAATAGAAGTACTAGGCAAAGGAAGGGCTTCACTTAATAAAAAGGGATCTTGTCTCTTTTCGTAAACGGCGGAAATATTGTATTATTTATGATGGCGTAAAAATATGAAAAGAAATGCTTTATTGGTGAATAAAAAATCGTGAGATATGGAAAATGTATAAGAAATACCGTAAAAAATATAATAATTTACTATGCCAATATCAACGTAAATTTCTTAATAATCCGTGTTTTATTGTTTCATTTGAAATTTCATATAGATTTATGTATCGTTAAATATTTTATAGCATTAATTATTTATTTTTTCATATTTTTATAGTACATCAGTTAAATTTTAAACAGCATAGATATCGCAGAGTTGTGTTAATAATTTTTATATTAGGGAAAGCAAAAGTTTTGACTTACCATAACGACATCACGGGGCAGAAAACTTTGACTAAACTTAGTTTTCCACGGCAAAAGAGAAATGGGAATAAAAAGATTAAGCTCGTCGCAAAGTTTTTCACTTGTCCTTTTTACGAAGCACATGTTTCTTGTTTTCATAATCCGGAAAACAGTTCTTTTGTCTTCCTCCCCTTCTTCTCACTGTGTTGGTATGAAAATGATATCTTCCAGAGAAAACGGATGATGTTGTTTTACATAGTCGCTTCTCGATTCGAAGATATAAGCTTGCGATAATAATAATAAAAAAAATATATATGATATAGTCGTAATTATTTCTGGGTGCCATGGCACAAATGTCGCATGGTTTAAGGAGTACGCATACATGTTTAATAATATATAACAATTTATTTTATACTCAGATACTAACCATTAGTATATTACAAATACACGTAAAAACTCGACGATGAGATATAAAAAAACACTTGTACTAATTAATTATTACCGTGAAAACCTTTAAATCCTTAACATTGTAAGAAGGTCTTTAATATTTGTTTATGTTTAAATATCATCATCAGAAGTATTCAGTATAATCAATAGTAATACTTTGCACTATTTTCGACGTCGTATTTGTACAAAACCGTTGATTCAATGTTGACATTGTTGTTAAATAATATTTATTTTGTGGCGGTTATTTCACCACGTGTGAGATAATTCCCGTATTTTAATTTGAATATGTCCCATAATAATGAGTGATCTCTCCAACAAAATGATCATCAGCGCGGTACGGCGTCCTGCGAACGGCCAATAATCTTCTCTCGTTGGGACGTTTCCACATTTCGCTCCGCCGTAAGATGTAGTCGCCATCTTGTTACGCTACACGCTGATGCCGCCATGATGACTCTGATCATATCCTCTTGTCTTCCCCGTAGTAAACCACATCGACTAATCAATTAACAGACAAGCTGATACTAAAATTGCCAAAGAGCCGTGGACTGATGCACTGTCACATGGACCCTCAGCCGGCCTCTCGTCAGGATCATTGGAGGAATACCCCTCTGCAGATACTCTTAGCACAGAGTACCAGGGGGTGCAAGCGTCATGCGAATTTTTTCATAACGTGTTTAACCTAAATTATGTTTATAAATGTTTTCCTGCAATAAATATGTCAATTGTGTTTACTATAAATTGTGTTTGTATTTCTATCACAGGCGAGTTTAAAGGCTCACCATGGTCCGAGTCACGAATCACTCTGTAATATTTTGCAAAGTCGATCAAACCTTTAGAATTATATTTTTTTATAAAAATTAAGTGATGTTGCGTGCCGGTTGGGTGCATTTATGATTGCGTAAATTTGGCTACGAGCTCAGGCCGCTATCTGTGTGTGCTACCAGAGGTTTTCATAGTATCCGAGTAGACCGTAAGTTAAATATGAATGGACCCTAGCCTCGTCTAATTATTATTGTTATAATCCATTCGTTGACAGCTTAGCTCTTTATGGCTAGCGACCTGACCTGTATTCGAAGAGCCTTGTTAACCCAGAGGACAACCGTAGTAGTCCTAGTATCAAGGTTGAGATGTATGTGTCTCTGCTTGTGCTTGAGATGTAGATAGAAGAATCCAAAAAGAATTGTCCTCCAGGTAGCAAAGACCCGCTTCGGGTTAGAAGGCTATTTAAATAATATAATATAAAAAGTCAAGGTCCAATATATTTTTAAATATTTTTTCGATACATTAATATATAAATATTATGTTTAGTTAATTAATACATCAAAAAAACAGGTTTATCCTAGCCGTGCCGATGGGGTATATTGCGGCCCCAGGTTTTTTATTTTACTCGATTTCATACAATGTCACAATTTTTTTTTATTTTGTCTAAAAAGTCTTAAGAATAAATATTAATAATAATCATTGGCCTTTATTGTCTGCAATTGGAATAAAATATAAAAACTACAATATTCGCTTCTGCTACTAGATTAAAAATTAGATAAAAAATCCAAAATATCGACCAAGTCATGAATAACAATTTTTACTCTTAGAATAATACATTTTTTTTAAATGGGGTCGTTTTCAAGCAGCTGTGACTCATAGGTTAAAAGCTAACGCAAAATTAGAGTAAGATGATTGTATGTTGATTAAACTAAAATGAACAAAAATTAACAATGGCATCAGAATTCGATTCAATATTCCAGAAGTTTTTTTAAAAATTAAATGGTTGTAATTCAAAATATAATAAAAATAAGTTGAATAAAAGTAGACACGAATTAGAAAAAAGCCGTTAAAATGTTTTCTTTCATCGTTTCTTTTACAAAATAAATGTATCCCTCGGTTTTGATACATTTATTGGTCCTTTTGAAAATGTACTGATATTATATATACTTAAGATAGATTCTTTACAGATCAGCAAATAAAAAAATATCAAGAAAAACTTTAGTTTATCTTTTCTTTGATTTTTTGTTGTTCTAGAGATTTTGTAAGTTTGTATTTATTTTAAAACAGTGTGATTCCATGTAGTTGTAAATCTGTTATGATAATATAAGCTGACTGAGCTAAGTTAGTAATCGAATGGATTAACTTTCCTACGAAATCTATGAATACTGGAATACTTTATGACTGATCAGGGGAAGATGGAAGTGTGAGAGACTATTTACCCCGTATCTTTTTAAATATTAATCGAACCTCTGAATAAGTAGGGGCGCTTTGAAATTTTTCCGTTATGCCATTCATCTATCGTCAAATACTATAATGTAAATACTCAACTCTCCTAAAAATCTACAATTATATTTTTTTTCTTTTATAAGGTTAAAACTAATGTTACCATAAACACGATTGTTTCTAATCAAATGCTGCTACAAAATATAGTCTTTACCTATCTTGTACAAAATAAATCAAAATAGATAAGAAACAACATCGTATATGTTGTCAAAAGTTAATTTTTGGATTTTAATTAAGTCGACGATTTCATTTATCAAATGTATAAAAAATGAGCTTTATTGTTTTTAAAAAGAATACAAATAATATATATTAAATAATAAAATATATAGTAGAAATATGAAATATATGCGTCCTCCTTAAACGGGTAACATACAATTTTGCACCAGAGTTTCCCAGCAACAATAATTCGCACCAAATACATAAAACTGTCAAAACTTTTAGCCGGCGCTAAATTATGTCAGGACAATATCTTAGAGCGAACGATTTCGGTCACAAAACTGAGCCATCCGGGGATAGATTTCTGCAGAGAAAAAAAATCCAGATCTTTACGACCAGAAATCGATTAAAAACAGATTAAAAACCAATAAATCGAAACGCGCGGATTAATTTAAATCTTATTGGTAATTAAATGATTTTTTTTAAATTCCAGTTTACTTTGCTGAAAGTCATTCATTGTTTTCAGAGACACATCAAACCTCCAGATGTATGTTGAGCGGCGACAGTATTCTGCGTCCTCGCGTTCCGCGCACACACAATTCGCCGTCGCAGGGTTTCTATCCTGGGCACTAGGGCGTCGGTAATCGACACAAAACATTGTCGCACAAACGCGTCGGATGTGAATAAAACGAGGACAAATAAGTGATTTGCCACACGGCTGACAGGCGTCGCCGCCGTCGCCGCCCCAGGCGTCGGTTCCGTTACAAAAGCGTGTTTTGTTTGATACCCCGGCACGTTTAATAATAGGTGTCAGCCATGCGCGTAAGTTCAGCCGCTCAAGTATAATTGAGCTTTGTGAACGCATCAACGGGCCGTAGCGAAGGGAGGGCTGTGGAGGGGGTAGATCTTAAAGCGCCGCGCTCAGAACCTAGTGCCGAGTCGTCGCTAATTTAAGGCCTTGCCTAGCTTTAATGTCACAGTATGACCAACAATGCAGCAAGGATGGTGCTGGAAAAGCAATATTCTTTATTACCATTGACGTTAATAGAGAAATAATACTTGCTTTCTATCGTAATAGTACAGTTTCTTAGTAGTTAAACTTTAAAGAAATGTTAAGCCTTTAAAAAATATTATTTATATAACAATAGCATATTTAATTTAATTTCTATTTATAATGAAAAATAGGCCCCAAGCATTTTAATTCAAGATATTGATGAATGCGAGAAAAAACATCGTGCTGGTGGCAACAGAATCGAATATTGTTACCAAATTCTATGTAATAGGTTTAGTAATAAACAAAACCTATTTTATTATTATGCTTTTCGTACTTAAAATGGGATTTGAATGCAATTTTCAGTAAAGCTTTCTCAGCTTCAGGCTTTGTCCATATGATCTCAACATTCTTAAAACGTATTTTTTTATGATTACTAATTATCTTGTAAAATATGGGACGTATCATTAGGTCATGTTCAGCGAATACGGATGTAGAGCTTTCATAATGGTGATATTTATGAATAAACGTTATTTTATTCTTTTTGTTTTTTTTCTACTTATTTAAAAAAGATGCAACGAAGGGCACCCAAAATATTTGAAATCCACCAAGAAAGTAAGCATCTAATATGGCTACCAATGTAAAGACGCCAGGTACAAATGTACTAACGCAATCTAGTATTTACTAATGTGGATACGTATCTAATGTTATCATAATCTTAATTTAATTTATCAATCCAATGGTCCAAAAAATATTTTTGCCTTACTCATGTCTGACAATATAATGTTTTAATTAGGTTTTAAATAAACTTGGATTTATATGGGACCATTAGGAAATTAACTAGAAACATAATAGTACATTAGTATATTCAATTTTAATTTAAAAAAACGTTATATTCATAACGTTAGATGTCAAGCTCGCGAAATTTTTACTTTTCTTCCTGTTCGTAGCCTGTGGTAGTATTATTATTTTTTATTAAAAAAATCGGGAAAAAGAAAGATAGTCTAATACAAAATGCATGATTAGAGATACAGCTACAAAACATGCTAATACATATTATTAAATAATTTATTTGCCACAAATGCATAATATTTGAACGAGAATATATTCGGTAATTAATTTCTGCATCAAATTAGTGTAAATATTTATAATAGGTTAAATCAAAATATCCAAACTCTATAGAAAATTAATGCAAACGATTCTACGAATATGATTTAATATAATATATAGCGAAATTATTTATTTATATTATTATGTGATTTGGTCCATATAATGTTCTTAGTTTCAACTCAATGATAGATGTTAAGTATATGTTTTATATATAATGTTTATCCTATTCTCTATCTCCTTTAAATTTATTAAACACTATCGCAGTTTACGATCGCCGCAGCTAGGGATAATAAATGACCTTTCGATGCATCGACGTCGCGCGCGTCTTTGACCCTTGCGGCGTCGGTTACAGCGAAGCCTCTCGTCCTCGGCGACTCCCCATGCAATTTATTGATTTATTGTTTTGGAAGCTGGCGACAGATGGTGCCGTAGCATTTTTCAAATAGAAGAGCAACGCTTAATATTTAGCATGCGCATGCCAGGATTCCGAGACGTGAATATTTTCAATTACCCGCTTGTCACACTGTTGAGAAAGAATGTGCAAAACACTTAGCAATTTCCTTCGGGACCCGAAATTCCTCGGGCATGTGTGCCGAGAATAGAAATTTTATTCGTATACAGAAAAAAAGGAAACAAAAACAGTGTAAAAGCGAAAGGAAAATCTAATCGAATGTGTGATTTGGCGGCAACTATCGCATTTATGTGACGGCGGAGTTAATTGAAGACATGTCGCAAATCCCTGTATCACGTGTCTGGAATTTGTATACGTCGGGATTTAGCGAGTATGGGATCGAGAAAGATTACAATACAATATTACAGGATTAATTTAACAGATTTATGTTTAACATAGCATTTTTTATCAATTATTGACTTATCTTTTGATATGTATATAACGTTTTAACAATTGACGGACATCAGCCAGAGGTCGATTTGATCCAGATCGCCTTGTAATTGTAACGAGTCGTTTGCTCTCCAAGAGGGCGGCAAGTGTGCGTGTCCCTTCTCCCCCCACCATCACGGACATTCTAGCCGGGACAGGCTGACCGCCGTTAAGCCCTTCGGCCCGGGTAGAAAACACCAATTTAGGTGGTAATAGCTAGACCGCAGGTTTAGTTAATGTCTCAATCCATTGCCAGGGTACTGGAGGACCCCGTCCCTCATTGGGGCAATAATTTCACCGCAGACACACTCGTATGAGATCTCGGCGTGATGGGGCATATGTTAAGGGCTTAAGGGTCCTTAAAGTTGCCAGATTGTTGCGAAGACAATCCATTAAGATGCGGGTAATGGTGCATCCTAGAATTTGAATTTACCAAATATGCTTAAACAGTTATACGTGCATAACTGGTAAAGGCACTGAAAATTTATAGGCCTTTATCTTTTATTTTTATAATTTTTTTAATGAAAGATTTATGGATTTTCAGTCACCAAACATTAACTAGTGTTTGTTTATTTTATTATCACGCTATCGGTCAATCGTTTGGATTTTTTGTAAAAATGTTTATAGAAATAAATACTTATAGGCTATAAATATATAAAATATTTATCCCAATAGATCAAAATTTGATATAATATTTAACTTGTTTTATTAGGATGATTGTAGTGGACCTTGACTGCTAAATATTTAAAGCAACGCTTCTTTTTTATTATTCATTGAATAGGTATATTTACTCGATTTTCTTTTTCTTATTAATTTTGCACTGTGTTTTAATTTAAATTAAAAAATATAAGGCTTGACATGGAATAAATAAAAGAGAAAGGGGCGTTTGATGAAAAGAAGCCTTCATACTATTATATTTAAGAAAAAAATACCGGAAGGCAAATTGATGAGATTTGATTTTAAGAGGCAAATTATAAAATCTGTGATAATAATAAAGATGACATTAGTAGAGGCTTGTTATTATTATTTATATACCTCGTTTCATTCTGATTGGAGGAAAAAAAATAAACGTTTATCGAGTCTATTAAGGGAAGTGCTCATAGTAATAGTTTCTAATTATTATAAGTCATTCTTAAAAGTAAAATATATTAATAAAGGAATAAAACAAGCATACAAAAAGATCAATTTCGAGGTTTCAGGTAAAATCGTGATTAGACGTAGTATGATTTTTTTTTATATAAAGTACTGTTTTAATTAACTACTTTCCTAGAATATTTGTGTATATTTAGTGTAATGTTAGATATTGTGAAAAATAAAAAATAACATTTAAAAATGAAGAAATGAACCTACTTGACAGAAAGATAATTGCGACCTTATACAAGGAAGATAAAAATTCCCGCAAAATCAATCCTGCACTACGCCATCGAGCTAAAACGGTGAAAGTTATTTTTATTTAACCATTTACATTAATTTAGTAAAAACATATTTAACATTTCTCTTTCTTATTTTCACAGGGCAAAGATTCAATAGAAAAACATGATACTAAAACAATTTCATGGTCAGGTTTTAGTCCTGATTTAAACCCCATCAAATATGTATTGCATATTATGAAAATAAAAGTCTACAGAGAAAATCCTGCCAATTCAAAAGTCATTAATAACATTAATAAAAAAAAATTAGGGATAAAGGAAGAAACATTAAAGAACTTGATGGATTCAATGCCGGTTTCTAACTGCAATAAAAAAAAAAGGAGGGACGACAATATATATTTTTTATTTTGTTCTTATTTTACCTCATAATATTGTAAAACCATATTGTTTCATTTTAATCTTCAAATCGTGTTATTTTTTTGGAAATGTCTACCTGAATTATTTAATTATACCTGAGTATCGACTGAACAAAATTAATGCATTGTTTGTCTACAAATGCAGAATAATTAATATTATTAGAAAAAATTCTCAAAACTTACACTTTTCCAAAACTTTAGTATATTCTAAGGATTTACTTAAAAATTTGCATTTCAATGGCCGTTACTGTATATTAGCTTACTATAAGAAATACAAATAAAGTAATAATATTAATTAAAGAGTACAATACTAAATTCTTCTTCATATCTTAGGATGAAGCTATTTTTTGTAACGTAAATCACGTTCTAATCTGATATCCGAATTACTCGCTGATATATATGACGGGAAAGATAAAATCTATATTCCATTTGACCAGATGGATACCTAATCCACACAAGATCACTAAATCGGTTAGCCAAATTGTTTCTGTAATCGAATCACACATCTGGCTGTTAATATTCTATTGGCTGAGGCCAGCCAGTAACAGCCAATAAGGTCGACTGCTTTGCCATTCAAAGTGGAAATTCAATGGGACACATTCGGAATAGATAGCGACACAATAAAATAGCATTCCTGTAAACGACGTTTTCAGATTTTCAAGACTCGAAAATAAATTAAAATTATATAAAACACGTCGAATAAACATATATATAGAGAGAGTAGAATACAGAAAATATTTCATTACTTCATTTTCGCTGACACAAACAGTTTCGATATACGTATGAAAATATATATCATAGAGCGTACGTGCATTAATCATTTTTATGTATTTTCCGCATATAAAAAATTTGCCATATGTGAAAGATTCGTGAAATTAACGAATTCAACGCCAATGAAACGGAAGACGAAACGTTCACGAGCTGTATCGAATGAGAGCGGCCTGCAAAATGGCTAATGGAAAAATGTTGGCAAAATATCGTCGGAATACATATTTTTTATTACTAGGTCATATCTGTATGGTATGTATGATGGATATAATAAAAAAGCTAGGATGTCATATTCTACGATGATATATTAATGATCAATATCTAAAGGATGATAGACAGCTCTATGATAATAAACCGAATGATGTATTATGTGTTGAGATTATCAAATTTATATTAATAAACGTTAAATTGCGGCAGATCAGGCATTTTATTGAATCTATAATAAATTAAATTATTTTATGCATATTTGCGGTTGGATAAATACAGTGCAAAACTAAATATGTGTTAACTGAATTTTATACAAAATAACGATTAAATGTTGACCACGCGATGAAATAACATTTATGGCCATTTCACCGACAATAATTCGGAAAATTTAATTTTTACATAGTTGCTAGATGAAACAGTTTCCATTGCAATTTATTTTGTAAAATAAATCGCTGGAAATAGGGTGCATTAAAATGGCTTCAGTATCAAATTGAAAACATTATTTTTGATTGAAGTTTTCAAAGAATGCGTAAATATTGAAACGTAGACGTTTTGAATGAAACTAATTTTAAATAAATTATAGTTATTCTTGAAATTGAGATAGTGGATAAAAAGATATTATTTTATTTGCAAAATATATAATATATTTTTATGGTACAGTCGACTACACTAGACTTATCACTAAATTATATAGTTTTGGATTCTCACGCAATCTTTTACGATTTTATTCCGTTTATTTAAAGGAGAAGAAACAGTACGTGATACATGACTCCCCAACGTCATGTGTCTACGATGCAACTTCGGGAATCCCACAGGGTTCTAATTTGGGAACCATTATTATTCGTCTTATTTATTAACGACGTACAACATGTCCTTTCTTGTGTGTTCTCACTATTTGCAGATGACTTGAAACTATTTAAATCAGTTTCCTCAATAATTGATGCCCTTTTGCTGCAGATGAACATAAATTCTTGCTCGAATGGGCATCTACTAATTATCTCCCGCTTAGTGATGGAAAATATCAGGAATTATGAAATATGGAAATTCTGTTTGATTCTAAATTCTGGTTCAACTCACATGTAAGTCACTGATATTATCTATAACGACTTTGAAAAGGCGTTTGATAGTCGATCATGCTAGACTCATTTTTAAACTAGACAGGTTTGGGTTCTCAGATGTTTCTCGTACATTTCTTATGGGGTTACCCTACAGAGACAAAACAATACGTCACATACGACTCCCAAACATTGGATGCTTATAATACACATTCCAGTATTCCACATGGGTCAAATTTATCTTTATTATTTATTTTATTAGTAAATGATATTCATCAGGTCCTTATTTGTTAATTCTCACGTTTCCCAGACGATTTAAAGATATTTCGATACGTTACTTCAACGGAAAACGTCTTTGATTCTTTACACGATTGGGCAAAATATAATCGTTTTCCATTTAGTATTGGAAAACGTCAAAGCAATGGCTTTTTCTAGATCATAGGAGCTGATCAACTTTAATTACAGACTTAGGAACGTAAGTCTTCCTAAGCGATCTTATATTAAAGATCTGGGTTATTTGTTTGATTCCAAATTAAAATTTAGTTTAAATATATAGAACCTGTGTATGAAATCACGAAGAATGTTAGGCTTTGTACTGAGAAATTCTCATTACAAACATAGCACCTTAGTTAAAAGGTTACTACTAATACATTGGTTCTGAATTTAATTCAAGATTATTATCTGGGCGCCATATAAAGCTTTAAGTATCCTCAGATTAGAGAAAATCCACAAGAAATTCTTAAGATATCTCAACATGAGGAAATTATCTTAAGAGTTACTTAAAAGATCTATATTTTAAAAATAATATTATTTTTATTAAATCTCTTTCTGAAAAGGGTTAAGCTACAATGGCATAGTCTATATAATTTAAATATAATTTTTTACATGATTGTTAAATTTATCTATTCGTGACGGCGGCTCAAAAACAACCGTGTCGTACGAATTTATTACTATTACATGTATTAATAGTTATAAACAATATTTTAACATTGTCTTACCAATAATTTATTTTATAAACATATATGCAACTTGGTAAGTATTTAATATGCACTTTTTCTCGTATATTGTTGTTAAACATATAGCAAATTGAAATAATATGAGTATGTTTTTATTTAAAATAATACTGTATAAATCAAAGTAGTATCGTGTGTATATTTACATATTTATTTATCTTTGTTGTAATCAACATCGTAAATTCTCCTTCTTGCACTACATGTAAGAAAACAAAATGAAAGAAAAATGTGTGCAAAGGAGAAATTCGTCCCTTTTCATGGGATGTTATCAGATCTGACAGTACCTTTACATCGAAACCCATATGCTGATTGCTTTTTGGAAAACAACCTATTTTTACCCCAAGTGTCTCATGAATCTTGCACTGCGATTGCATTATCTGATATATATATATATTTTTTTGTTATCGTTAACAATGCGGCGACATTACTTATCAATCTCGGAGATTAGAAGTGTTTCCACGAAAATGCTCCTATAACTTAAGATAATCTTCATCGGCCATTACATCACGATAAGATATATAACGGTGTAAGGAAACTATCCTTTCCCCTCATAATACCATAATACGACGATAAATTGCAAAGCCATTTTAATATTCAATGTGACAATATGACCGAGCTTAAAGTTTCAGCTGAACAATACGCGCGCAATACAATACATGCGGAGAAACGGCATCGGCGGTCGGGGCAGGATTGAAACACACTCCGGATATCCGGTTTACACATTTATTTCGTCTACAATTTGCCGGTCAACCGGTTGTGATTTATGGACGGCAGCCTGTAATGAAAACGGAGTGACTGGGCAACTATTTTCAATACAAAATCTCACCCCATCTCACCTCTGTCCCGGGGTGGAGAGCGAATCTTGGCCCGGCACGCGATACGAGAAAGGTTAATACGTTCGGCATGCAACCGGGGCGAGGGTGACCGAGCAAATTGGCTTCAGCACATTATCCGGATTTCTTTGTATTTATCAAATTAAATAGCGATTTAACGCTGCGAACGCTGAAGAGATTTATTACTATTACATGTAGTTAGAAATTCTAACAACATTTTCTTATTTATTTTGGAAAAATGTCATAAAAAATCATGAAATTAGATTATTATATGGCATAAATCTAATCTAAATCTAAGTTATTTATATATGGCAATAAAAAAATTACATTAATCTTGCACCTTTTTCAATCGGCGCTTTTTTCAATATTTGGAGTATTTCTGAAATGCAAGAAGATTTTTCAATGATTTTGTCACTATCTCCTCAATGGCGATAGATCTGCCAAAACGTCGTCAATGCTAAATACATCGCCTCCCAAATATGAAAATAAAGGGATTTTAATGATTTCGTATTTCTAAAAAAAAATCTTTCCACATTTTCCAATTTTTCCTTGTAAAATCGGAAATCGCCAGTAATAATTACTTAATATGTCTATTAATTTCAAGATACGTTACAGAAAAAGATACAACAAAAACTGGGATAATTTCATTTACATAGTTCGTGAAATTTAAAAAAACCTACATGTTTATTTATCGAACCTATTATATTATCATCTTCTGACCTATTATTCCTCAATTTCTTGATGGTTTTCGAGATAATAATTAAAAGGATGTATACTCTATTGAACAGTTTCGATTAACTGAAATAATAACTGACATATAATATGAATAACAGTAAATATTGAACGTAGCTTTGGATACAAAAGCTCGACAAAGCTTATAAAATAGTAATTTTGGCTACAAAAAATATCACGAATCGGGTCGAATACAGTCTTTTGCTCCTGATATTTTCCAAATCTATCGCTATTAGATTACTATTTGTTCAGATTTTTACTATTATTATTTAAACGATAGAAAATAAATACGCATATATTTATATTTGCTACGTCACAGCTTCCAATATTTTCTAATTTAAAAATATCCTAATTAACTAGAAAAAAAACAGTTTGTATGAGGCTTTTAGTCAATTAAATGAAGTTATTATTTTATTAATTTATTATTTCTAATATCAAATGAATATGACTACAAAATGCACGATTCCTCAGTCTTAAATATATTAAACTTACAAGTCATAACACTAGTGTTATGGCTTGTAGGTAACATGCATTTTATTTCTATAATGTAAATTAACCGTGGCTACGCTAAACTAATAATTAGATAGATGTCTGAAGATAACTAAGAGTTCAGGGAATTCTTTATAGCACTTGCCAAGGGGTATGTGAGTAGATGAGACCCATTTCCTCCGCATGTTTATAACAATATTTGTGTAGGTATTTTAGGGCGTTAAATTTTTTTAAATTTAATGCTATCTATTTTACGTTGAATAAATAATTATTAAACAAATAATATAAATTTCAATCCAACTGAAATAATATTAAAATTAACCAGTGTCGTAGTTTGACACTGGGGGAATTATTAGTGTAAAAGTCTTATTGACCTTGCATCTTTAGAATCTTTATATAGATAAATGGCAATCTGGAATGATTTTTTTATGTCATCCTTCCATTGTAGTCAAATAAATAAATTTAAATGTTAAATAAATCTCTATTTTCGGATCTTTAAATATGCGTATGATAAGCTTTTACGTGTGAAATGTTAAATCCTTTTGATTCAATGTATTTATAAAATATCTTTGAGACCAAAAGATCTTATGTTAACATGTAATTGGATGTGCCTCTAATACAATATGATCGTGTATCACAAAGTTAATTATCACCATATCGAGTGTGTACTCAGCAGCACACAACTCTCGACAACATAAGTAGCGCCCGGGTTGAAAACTTACACTTTTTGTAATCAAACTTGTACATCCCCCAAATTAGTTAAATAAGAATGGATCAAGTTCGTGCCCGGAGAAAAAAAATATATAAACGAAAAAAGGTAAATTTTCGCAAGGCACGTCGTATCTAATTGTACAGCCGGGTTTAGTGCTCTCCCCGGATCTAAATTTAACATCTCGAAACTTTGGTCGGAAGAGAGAGGGCATTTTTGGAATTGCTGATACCGTCAGCCAACTAGACTTTAGTAATAACACTTTAAATTACGGACTCGAGCTGAAACTTGAGCGTGAATCACCTGCACAGCCGAGGTCTTTCAGCAACTGCTTCTGTACTAGTTTGCCACTTGCCGACGTTAACAGCCACGCCCGTTCCATGCCACAACATAAAACGGTAAATGCACTACGAAATATATTCATTGCAATAATTTAATCAATCGCCGATGCAGAATGCGCCATGTCTTAAGTCCCTCAGCAAAGTTGGTTTGTTACGCGGTCGAAAGTCGGGCATAACTTTAGTTACTTCACAACTAAGTTATGAGTTGAGGCAAGTCTCTCATCAGTTATGGCAAAATATACTATTACGGGTTATTAATCAAATTTCAATTAGTGTGCAGAATCTGTACAATGCCCGTCAGAAGCATCTGATGCATTTTAATTGTGTAGCGTTTAAAATGTGAACAAATCATTTATATAAATGTTTTTACTTTTCATTAAAAACATGTCTAGATCGACTAGAACTTTTAAAGCTACGAATCGAGAACATATTTACTTAACGTCTGACTTAAGGAATCTCGTTTATATCTTGGCACTTAAATCCAAAATTGATTTTATTAAACACAATTATATATATTTCGTTATCCTTTATGCAAATATTTAGCATTAATTATTAACATATTGATTTTAAGAGTAGTAGGAGATAATAAGTATTTTATTAATTTAAAATTTGGTGTTAGATGTATTCTAAGATTTGTTGGCCATATTACAAAACTACGATCCATTAGTGAATTGTTTAACATTTTCTATCGCTTAAGGTTGTGTAGTATATGGTTAGCAAGCCTTCATAAAAAAACTAAACCCAAACTATTAAATCAAATGACTCAACTTTAATATTTACGGAAAAAAAAACCTAACAACTAAATATAAGTTACGATTACGTTACAGAGATATCATTGATTAGCCACATAACCAAACATTTATTAGTTAGCAACCTTTGGCTAATAAACCGAATCAATCAAAAACAAATAAAATACCTAATTAACCGATGTAAATATATATATTTGCTCTCAGATTTTTACCACAAAGCCAGTATGCCATGGGAAGGAAAACCTTAAACAGTTGACCGACAAGTGGTCTAGTCTCGATATTTTCGCTCCTCTTCCCTCTTTTGAGCAGGTCTTTTCCGTGATGAAAGGATTGCTATTGCGCGACAAGTTTTATATAAACTTGCGATTTGTCACTTTGAATGAATTATTAAAGCATATAACGCCCAGAGAAGAGGAAAACCAATACCGAGACAAACCCTCTCCTACTTGCATGGAGATTGTCGGAAGGGTAAAATCCAATGCCAACAGTGGTAGAAGATACATGCCTAATACTATCAATGGCCAAAAGAGGTAAAACTATTTACAAAAAACTGCAAGATAGCTTGGATTAACGCGGTATGGACAAAAAAACAGGGAGCCATCACGTCACGTGTGAGACTCAAGTTCTTTTGGCCTTGACTACTATTAAAGAGTCTGGTAAGACCCATACGCTAAGCGAGTGAGTGTCTCGTGGCTGGAAAATGATAACGATGATGTTGCACGCTTCTATTATTCTAAATTGAATAAACACTATTTTTTATTAATAAATTTCTTCATCTAATTCCCTGGCGGATTAATTTTTTTCCTTGGATTATGCTCATAGTAATTTTTTCATTGTATTTATCACCAGCAGTAGTTTTTTAAGATAGCATGAATTTAAATTCTTCTGGATCTTCTAGATCTTCTGTTTAGTTAACAATCTTTTATTAGGTATACGCATTTTTTTTTATTCCTCGATTACTACCGTGATTTCTCGTACCAGAGATTCGTCTCTGGGATCTTTTATCTTCACATCCATATTTACCCATCATCAAACAATCCTTTATTAGGTATACGTATTTTTTTTTATCCAATAAAGATTCCTAATATCATGTCATTACTAATTTATATTTGTTTAAATAAGTTTAAAGAATAAATATTACAAATAATCATTGTCGTTTGTTGTCTGCAATTGCGAAAAAAAATAAAAACAACAATATCTGTTTATATTATCGGCGGAATGTTTTATCTCGCTCGCATCTTGTACGATGTGCGGAGTGCGAGTAAAACGTGCGTTTGACACTTGTGGCAAAAGCTCAATCTACGATGAGAGATCGCCGTAAGTGGTTTCATTACTATTTTTATTCTTAAAATAATCCATTTTTAATAATATCCTCACTTGAAATGCTTGGGGTATCTGAGATACCCCCTTCGGATGACGCAGTTGTTTCCGAGCAGCCATGATAAATAAGTTAATAAGAATATGTGGATTAATTTAACATATTTAAAATTTTAGAATACAAAATCAAATCTCTATTTAATTTAAAAGTTTTCAAGACTAGATCACATAATTTTTACTTTGCTTTTATTAGAGGAAACATTTTTTTATGTTTTTTCAATTAAACAAATTTGGCAATATCCCTTATTTATATCAGGGAAATATACCTTCAAACGATTAATTATTATCGTACACAATACACATTTTATATATATAAAAAAATACATATATTTATATAAAAAATATCTTTACGCATGTTAAATTTAATTAAAATCCCAACTAATGAAAAACTAATACACTCACTGCAATTTTGATGATTCAATAATTTTATCGAATAATAACATATTTATTTATTATAGATTTTCATATTACGTAAAGCACCGCCGGCACTGATTGGTCGATCCACTCGAACGTTTGCCAATTAATTCTGTGACCCCGACTTGTAATATTCGGCCAGGTCGTTAGCAACTCGTTCCGTTGGCCACTCACTATAATCCGCAAAAATTGGATAGCAGTTTGCTAGCACCACATACTGATTGTAAATATAGAGCTACGTGCAATATCGTGCAAAAATGAGGACGTCATAGATCTTCTCCATTGTGTCCTCTTCGCAGGGGCAATTAAGGGGGCACATACTCGCATTCTGGTCCATAGACTCTCTGTAATGGCTAATAAAATTCGGAACCCACTGAATTATGGAGGTTTAATATGTATTAACGAAAAATAATGTCAGTGTCGAAACGTCGTATCAATCATTTATTATTATATCCATTTTCTGAGTGGCAGAGGTAATCATTTGATATCGAAATCATAGCCAAAAACAGACAAATACTCGCCCAAAGTCAATAGAATTTTTTACTAGATAACTATGTTTTTGTTATAATATTTTTCACCATTTATTCTACCTTTTTGCATTATATTAAATAAATTGATTCGATTTTTTAAATTAATAATTTATTAGGTTTTATAATTCTAGAATATTGTTTTATTTAAATTCATTCTCTTAAAATTGTTACGCGTAAATACATGAAAATACTACCATCATGTTTAAAATCAATGAGGAAATTATATAGATTTCTGAAAATTGTTTTTTTAAATACGCAAAAAACTACTACAATTACCACTCTCATTATTCGCTGGCATGCGTCACAATGTCTATGTCAGTTAACTCAGATTGAACACGGTTCAATACAAACCCTGCCATATTTATCACGTTTAAAAAATACTGAGACTGCTCATTGCCTCGATTACTACCGTGATTTCCTTCGTACCGGAGGTGCGTCTCTGGGATCTTTATTATCATCATCACGTACCAAAGATTCGTCTCTGGGAGCTTTTATCTTCACATTCATATTTACCCATCATCGAACTGACGACATCTTCATATCTTCAATAAACATCATATTCTTCAAAATAAAGCTTGTTTCACTTTAAAACCGATCTTTAAAGCGATGGTCAACTATCAGACGGTCAAACATTTTGACGTCAGCGGTTGGATGCTCATTTCAATAATCGGTGCCAAACATCTCCAGTTAAAATTCACCGCAAAAACTGATAGGCTTCATACCGAGAGAAAAGAGACGTGCAGATGGTAAGCCGTTGATCGAGCGCCGTCTCCGTCAATTTTTGAGGAACCAAAGTCCTTGCCTGTGTTATAAAATCAATCGTCACATTTCGTGTTCAGATGCTCTCGCTATATAGAATGCGCCCTCTCCCAAAACGACGGACCAATCACACCATCAGCATCCCTTTCATAAACAACAAGTCGTCACTTGTTCATACCTGCTACAAAAACCCCGTTTTTATCAGTTGGAAGTTGGTAGTTGTCGTTTCCACATTGTTCACATCTCCGTGATTTTTTCGTGCCAGAGATTCGTCTCTGGGATCTTATATCTTCACATCCATATTTACCTCATGTATCATCGAACTGACGACATCTGCATATCATCAATAAACATCATAATCTTGAAAACAAAGCGTATTTCGCGTTAATAAGGATCTTCGAAGCGATCGTCAACTACCGGACGGTCGAACGATTCGACGCCAGGGGTTGAATGCCCATTTTAATAATTCGCACGTTGTAACAATTGGAGGCAGCGACGGGTTACCTTTTCTAATATCGGTACTATCGTCGCGCTTCTCCTTATCATTTTGGTGGCAGTGGTGGGACACTTGTTTAATCTTGCTACTACTGTCGCGCCCCCTTAACAAACCGGTGGTGCGTTTCAATGTTAAATTTTCGCGTTTTTTTTTCAAAATCAGCCGGAAAGGGAAAATTTGGTCAGTCGTTGACCTTCCGCACTGGAATTTCCCTATTTCTTTTTCGGTATATTTCAGTAGTTTTTGGCAGTATACTCGAGAACACCACATACGCTGTGCTTAACAGAGTACTATTAGGGGTACCTATAAGTAATGTCGTTTTTTCCATGCGCCATCGTTAAAATAGTCTCCTTCAGTCTGTTAAGCAGTAAGGACTTGTTATTAGTTTATTTTATATAGCGGCTACCTGCTCGTGGCCTTTAGACAAAAAAACCGGTTTTTTTATCCCTCTAACGACTATGGGAGAGACGTGTCCGTCGGAACAACATCTGCGGAGCTGTATACTTATTCAATAACATTTGAAAAAGAAAGCGACAGAGGCTACGAAGGATATTTGCAAGATTTACGGTGGACATATTGGATGTCAGGAAATGCCAATGATGGTTCAAAAAATGTAAATCTGGAGATTTGTGTTTGGAAAACGAGCCTCGAAGTGGACGACCTCTCCAGGCGGATGAAACAGCCGTGAATTCTACAATCGAAGACGACTCGATGCTGACCATTGAAAAATTATCGAAAAAGGTCGGTACATCCTGGTCCAGTACTCCTAAGATCATAAAGAATTTGGGAAAAATTCAAAAAGAAGGAGTTTGGGTCCCACACGTATTCACGCACAACCTCTGTTGCGAAATTGACGTGTGAAAAAATTCAGGATCTTGGATGGGTCACCCTGTTACATCCTACATACTCGTCGGATCTCGCACCCTTTGAATTTCATTGTAAAAAACGACATTACTCATGGGTACCCTAATATATATAATCAGAAATAATATTAAAAAAAAGTGTATTGATATTAAATTCATTGTATTTGAACTAAAAATACTCAGAGATAGCGGTTTAATATAAAGTTCAGCTGAAACGGGGACTCATTTTTTTTATTTATTTATATCAATTGTACAGGCATTTTTTTTATCAACCGAATAATTCAAGACATGATCATGAACGATAGATGCTGTTTTAAAATCTAATTATTGCGCTACAGATTTTATTTCGTACTAATATTTTACTAATCATAAAACATGATTTATTTAAAAGATTATGCATCATTTACTTTCTATTTGATGTATTCCTTTGCGACGTCATCGCCTTGCCAGATTACTCTCTGTCCGTCTGCTGTATTATTTAACAGGGCGTCGCGACGCCACACTACACTGGATGCAATGAATATTGCATCGATGCACCGCACTCACCTCAAAGTGGGCGCACTTTACGGCGGTCTTTTAAAAATACGAGTGGAATTAGCCGAGGCTTCATTTGGCTTCGGTAAAAGCCATATCTTGTGAGAGCGGCCATTAAGGAGATAACGGCGCGAAGGGTAATAGTTGTAGTTGTGGCAGATGGAGTGGTGTTGGTGGCAGTGGCTGAGCAAACGAGGGCGAGTTTAAGAAACGGCAGAGCTTAATGGTCCGCAGAAACCGGCTGGAACCGGTCCGGTTCCCCAGATTAACCGCAGTTTGCAACGCGAGACCCGACACGACATCTTTATGCATCGCTCTGAAGACAGCGCTGATTTGAATTTGTATATGCAAGAGATCTATGCACCAAATAAATCGCAGATGTCTGTCTCTGATATTAATTATTATATTGTAATTCGATAATTATGTTATATGTTAATTTTACATTGTGATAAAATTAATTATATTTATTAAAATCCATCCATAACTCTTGCGGTTTTCTATGTTGAAAACATGTAATCATTTTCAATTTGTTGAGCTGCTTTATAAATTAATTAAGCAAAAAGTAGTAGATCCTTTTGTGTGATTAACAGAAAAGTTATTCCTCTTGTTTTACCCGTTGTTAAACTTTTTAATTTGAGGTTTCGCTGACGTGCATTAAAATTAATTAAATTAATCAAACGAATGTGAAAACAACCGAGGGCAGAATTGCAATTTAACTAAATGCAGAATAAACATATTTTTAATACAATGAAACACGAAAGTTTCCATAATAACATGTCTGGGGCAAAAGAGCCGCTCGCTTTAAGCCCAAAATTAAATTATCTTTTGCATCTTATGCATAATGCACACAGCCTCATCTTATATTTTCTTTAAATATGAAACACCGCATAGTGTTGCTGTGTTCAAAGGAAAACGAGGATTTGGTTTAAATGGAAATAAGATTATTTTATAAACGTAATATTAATCTGTATTAAAACGTATTTAGACTGTGCTCTTTTAGTATATTTATTTATGCCAGATTTTCTGTGGTGAGGAAATTTGAAACCGAAATAAAGGCCTCAGAGGCGTAACGCTGTCTAAACTTCCTGAATTATGACCATCTATTATCAGTTATAATGTTTGCTTTGTTTAACGCGTAATTTGAACCCAACGTTTTTTTTTTAAATAAAAACACAATAAAAATCATCTTATATCACTGATAAAATTTTAATTTTATAATTCACTCTATAACATAATAATAAAACTGAGTTTTTTTAAACTATTATTTATTATTATATAAATAATATAAAGCAATACCTATGTATATGTTGCAATAGTAAATAAATATCTCAGTGTGATACACAGCTTATAAATAAAATATATAGATGTCAGTAACTATAACGAAAAATATTAAATAATTCATGCTAGTGACATCTCTGCTTTCATCCTTAAATTTATATGATTATTTATTTGATTATTAACACATTACAGACCGTACGCACAAATTTGTGCGCCGCAGAAACTTTCATCCTGAGACCGTACGTACATATTTGTGATCGACGAACTACATACATAAAAAAATCACTCTGCTGCTCCGCTGTTCAAAGATGGCATTAGTATTATATATATGTATACAAGATTAAAAAAAAAATACACGTAATATAGTCTACAGATATCCGTCCAATCATAATTTGAACAATTACAATATTTGTTCGAGGATTAAAAGTTAAAATTACCGATCTGTTTAAAACGATTTTTTAAAATTACATTATATGCCAATTGAGAACTAAAGAATGATCTTGATATAGAAATTTGAATTTAACTTGTTAATTGTTTTTTAATTCAAGAATTTTTGAGAAAATATGATTATTTTTTATTTTTATTCAAATACCACTCTCTTACATAAATCCAAGGTTTGGTACCAATGATTTAGTAACGCGTCTTTGTACTCATAACTATTACGGAGACAACTTGGAAAATTTTATCGATTTACACAAACTAGTTTCAAAGTTATATCAATTTAAAAAAATCATAATATTTGTTGGAATAATACTGAAATTTGCCCGGTCCCAGGCGTAAGTTTTAGGAAATTATTAGCGGACAGTAAAGTGTTAAATCAAAATAATTATTTAAATAATTATTCGATAAGGCTAAATTAAATGTTATCGGTACCTATATAAAATATTACTTAAAGTATCATTCAATAAGTTTTATTTATTAAATTATAATGACATCTATATATTTCTATCATATACTTTATAAAAAAAAGATATGTAATACATTCATGGGTGGTTCTATAATAGGTTATTCTCTAATATTAGTATTTCAATTCGACAGTAGAGGCGTTATAATTAATTTAAATTTAATTTAAAATATGTTGCTTATGGAATAGGGTGTGCGTTAAGAAATGTTTCTTATTGTTGATGATATCATAATAATGAATCTTAATAGTCTGAAACACGAATGAAAGGGGTGATTATAATAACCCTATTCATCATTTGACACATTGTTATAATCGAAGGTAAATCTTATATCTTGATTATAAAATAAGGATTCGTAATAAAATAATTTAATATAATAACTCGAGTATAGTATTTTTTTTAAAATATTTTTAGGGGAGGGGTGTTGACGTGCCATGGGTTCCCCAAGCTTAAAATTAATGGCACTGCAATATGGCGCCCATGGAAACAAATGAATCGTCCTTTGTCTGAATGACAGCTCGCCATGAACACAAATGTACGGACCGTGGATGAAAAAGACTTAATTTTGAATCGCATTTTTTCATTCAACTGAACTGAACTAATTGTCCTGTCTCAATTTGTTAATTATCTTATGAAAACTTTACAGCGGCAATATTTCACCGAAAATATTATGCGTAATTTTAGAATTTAATCTATTTTATCTGATGAAAAATGGTAGCAGCCATTTTTTAATAAAATTCATATATATTTATTTTTTTCCGTTGATAAGGTCAACACGCCATTACAGTTCTGTTATGATTTTAGTAAATTATTTTGTATTTATTATATTTTCAGATACGCGCTTTCAGATAAGGCGAGCACAAAAAGAAACACATACGAAGAAATTCTATCGCCTGGAATCTAACACACTTTTCGAATAAACTTTAATATTTATTTAAGCTCTCACGCTCCGATTTTGCGTTTCCGCATTACTTTTAATATTTTTTTTCTTGAAATGTTTCATCCAATTCTAAATTACGTAAGGATGGATTTAGCTAAAACGCTACACGTGTGTGCATAAAAAAAATATTATGTCAACTTTGGCGAGTTGTTTTAGGGAGGTTGGGGTAGGGGGGGGAAATTTGGGAGGTTTTATGAAGTCCCTCCCGGGTCTGGGTCCCCGCGGGCCCGACGCATCGCGCGCCTATAAAGCAGCACTTAAGACATTCTGGGCCCATTGTAAATTTTGGCAACGTTATAAGATTGAAAGAGCATACCCTTGTCCGGGAAAAAATTGGCCCATTATTGTGAAAGCAAGATGGTGTAGTGAGACAGGGCAGGAGAGGGTGGCGGTGGCCACGTGTGCGCCCGTGGGTCGCGTGTGCGCAGGGCACGCGACGATTGCTGTTTTTACCAGGAAAAACCTCCTTAATAACAAACAAACCGTTAATAAACTAGGAGCTAAGTGGAAAATGCGAGGGGAGCTCCTGTATAATAACACGGGTCGGGGTGGCGGCGCAGCGCAATAACGCGATCGTTTAATTTTTTTATTGATATTTAATTGAAATTTCTGTTACAATAAAAAAATCTTCTTTATCATGGTTAAACCTGACTAAATGACACGGGAGACAAGGTGTGGGGTGCACGCGACAAGCTACAGTGTTGCATGTTGCCTGTCAGTGACGCGCCGATAGTAACCGGCGCCTGTGTGCAGAACTTTAAGTGGGCCTCCTACACACCCTCCTTTACAAAATAACCATTTTATGAAAAAGAATTAGCTCACTTTATTCGTTTTTTTGTCTTGAGAAAGTTTAATTAATTCATACTTAATATTTTTCATTTTTTTTTGCGCATCTGATCTTCCGGCGCCTGTGTGCCCCGCACAATTTGGCCATATGGACCGGCGCACTCCTGTTATAAAGTTCTGTTTTTTTTATTATTTTTTTTTGGTAAAATGTAACAGCAAGATATCCAAATATGTCTATATATAGTATTCAATGCTGTTTTAATTTGATAAAGGATTGAAATCAAAATTAAGCTACCAAAAGCATATACTATATTTATGGAGAGATCTTGAATCCTTGACAGCTCTATACATAATTTCAAAATTAGTGAAAGTGGGTTAAAGGACAAACCAAATATAAGAGGCCTCTTGAAATCAATAATGACTGATCCACGTCCTAAAAGAGTGTTATGGCTTGTAGGTAACATGTAAGTTAACTCCAACTGAGATAAGTTAGTAGCCGGATAGGCGTCCAACGAAAACTATGAATTCAGATAATTCTTTATAACATTGGCCGGAGGAAATGTAAGAGTTTCCATGGCATAAAAATATTAGATACAGCTCTATATCCAAAATATTCTCTAGTTAAGTTGAGCCCTAGCCAAACATAATTAAAGTGTCAAATATAAAATGTAGTATTACAATATATCTAAACATTACTAAAGTTACATAATCCAGAAATTTAAATTATACGCATAGATTAGGTAATTCAAATATTTTTTTAATTAACTATGAAGTATTTAAGAATACGTATGTAGCGTTAAAAGCTTTACCCACAAGATGATAAATAAATATTTATTTTTTAAATCCTAATATTTCAGATTATAAATAGTTTTAACTAATAAAACAAATGTTCTATTGAAATAAAATACATTAAACGAATGATTTTATAATCATGCGCAATAATTCAGTAGTTGTATGTAACTATCTTTAATTTAATATTAGTATATATACTAGCAAATAAATTATGAAGCTTAATAATAGAATATTATGAGTTCTTTATATAATTCTAATTTTATCAGTATTATGGCTTGTAGGTAACAAGTAAACTACGACTAAGCTAAGCTAGTAGTCAGATAAATATTATAAATTTCTATAAAACTGAAAAAATATTAAAAATGTACCAGTGTCGTGGTTTGACACTGGGGGGAATTTTATGTGTGAGAGACTCATTCCCTTTGCATCTTTAGAATCTATATCGAATTTTTATATGGGTGAATGCCATCCATCAATTGCAGTCAAATAAATAAAATATTTATGAATTTATAAAAATAAATAAAATTGATCAACCCAATATCATAATAACTAATGATTTTTTTTTATTATTATATTGAAAATAATCTTTCATTAATTTATCGATTCAAAATAAGTATACTTTCAAATAATAGTTATTAAAAAATATACCATTTTTTAATAGTAACGTTTTGACTAACATAGAATAACTTTAAGAGTTTTATTTCCTATTTATGGTAACGCTATTTAGCTAAGTATTTCATTAGAAATGTTTTTTTTTATTAATTTTTGAGAGGATTGAAATAAAAGCAATGAAAGAAAAATGCAATTCTTTAGACTTTATTTAATAAAACATCATATTTTTTGTTACTTCCATATTAAATTCATCAACTGTTAAAAAAATCTTGCACACATTTTCTTGTTAAACTATAATTAAACCTAGGAATCTGGTATATGGAAGTTTTCATTGCGATTGGATGTATTTTAAAATACGATGAAAGTGCATTAAGCACTTTTGTAAAATTATTTAATTGATAAAGGAATGTTAAAGCCTTAACGGATTTTTTTAAATAAAATATGATTCAAATTCTGTAATAGATATATTTAAAAAAGCTGTTATATAACTGTATTTTTATTTTAAAACAATCATATGAAAATGTTTAGTTGAAATATTATGAATATGATTGGTGATGGTAGAATGGAAAACCACATTGTCTAATCCCGAACAAATATTTATATAATTAGAATTTTTATTTATTAGAACAACTCGCAATCTCATTATTAACTATAAATTCAAATTGTTGCAATTTCAATTTTATAACGAAAATAAATTACGTACATTTTTGTATTAAAATACATATAATTAATTATGGTCCGAAGGTAAAATTTTAATTATAATAATAAAAAAATGTTTTAAAATTACGCAATATTAAAATTGTTTGCCGTAAAAGAGCGCGGCGGAAAAGAAATTCGCACCATAACATTTTTCCGCTTATTATCGCGAATTTTTTACGCGTTCATATAAAAACTGCATTATTCTCACGTTTGTTTATAACCGTTCTAAAAAAATGAAAAAAAATAAACCGAAGCATAAAGCGTTTAATAAGCTTCCGTCGATAAAAAGGGAATAAATAATATATTATTTATTAGCGAAATATTGAACGGTTAAGGGCGGGTGATTAATTTAATAGAGCTTTTAGCGTCGCCATCGAAACCGTCACGCGAATCGGCGTGCTGATAAAGCTCGCATGACCGGTCTGCATTACAATCATGTTTGTACAAATAATTATATTTATTTTTTTTTATTCAGTAATTGCCGCATCGATGAATCAATACGCGAGTTCGCAGTTAAAATTCAGCGGGGAATTTTTCATTTAGCGATCGCGAGTCTCGAGTTAGCACAGTAGCTGCACATTCAATAACGGAACAAAAATAAAGACTGAAAATGCAGTCTTTATCGACATGCAAAGCGGCGAAGAATTTGAAGATATGCTTGGAGAAGCTTTTTTTTAACCATTTTTCCACTCTGCATAGAAATTGCATGCGGCTTTTCCCCATACACCCGCGCTTTTTTTTATTCTCTCTCTCTCACATGCCGACTTTGCAAATATAAATGTGCATGACTTTCGCATATTAAAACATTGCCGTCTGACTTTTCCCCCTTTTGAATACTTCGCTAAAAAACAATAAAGACGTCCTATAAATCTTTGAATATGGCGCTGAAATATTTCAACTATTTCTGTGCAAATTTTGAAAATAATTTCGGACGTGTTTGAGCGGGACAATTTAGTGTCTCTCCTAAGGCTAAGTACCCTCGAAATTACATTTTGCAAGGCGTGCAGATATGAGATACATAAAATACCAATTATTAGCGCTATGGGGGTCACGTGACTGAGGTCTGCCATAAGGCAAGGGATCATCAAGCAGTTTACGAGCGTGTTTATTCAAGGTAATGCGTTAATAATTATTGCAGAGATTTGCATAATAAGATGTTTAAATACAGCACGTACGAGATTTAATAATAAAAAATATGCATAATATCTGAATTCCATGAGACGTGTAAGTCCAATTATTAAATATATTTTATTGTGCTAGATTAATTTTAACCTAGCCGTGCCGATGAGGTATATTAGGTACCCCAAGTTTGGATTTTTCTCGAATAACTCTTTTATTATAAATCCTAGATGTCACAAACTTTTTGTATTTACCTATAAAGTCTAAAGAATACATATTATAAATAATCATTGTCCTTTATTGACTGCAATTGCGAAATAAATATAATAAAAACGACAATATTCGTTGCCGTTTCCCTCGCGCGCGATGTTTTTCGATACTCGCATCCGGTACGATGTGCCGAGTGCGAGTGAAACGTGACACGTGATGCGAGAGCTTAATCTGCGGCGAGACATCACCGCAGATTATCATTTACGGTATCATATTGATTAGTTAAAAAATCCAAAATTTGATGAAGAATTCATCAATATGACTTGAAATATTTGGGGTCTCTCAGAGACCCCCTTCGGAGGACGAGGTTGTCTTTGAGCCGCCGTAACGGATGCGTAAAGACAGTTGTCCCAATAGAAAACTTTTGAAGAGCCAAGTTTGAAAAAAGCTCGTCTAATTCGATGGAATGTTTAATTTTTGCTAAAAAAATTAAACCCCTTTTTTATGGTGAAATATATCAAAGTTGATTAATTGCGGAAATCGAAAAAAAATATCCAGAAAATACTTCTCTATGCAGTATTATCAGCCTCTTAGATGTTTGAAAAAAATATTGAAGCTGTAATTTAATTCTCCAACACCTAAACCCTTTAAAAAAGTAGTAAGTGGAAAATTCAATTAAAAATAACTCATTAAAGCATCCTCAATTTCAAGACAATCTTCATAAAATCAAATAAACTGCTCTAATTTTTATACCAAATCCGATGGCTTAATAAATAAGGTTATGTATTTGGATTTTTTATGAATGGAAATGATATATGTTAATTTTACGATGAACAATAGCGTCTAGATATATGTTTTTATTTTAATAGATATAACAATGAAGTTAAATGAATTAAATCATACAAAATAAATTGCTTACAATTTTTTTCCAGAATATAAAAGCTTTTGTACCAAAGCTTTGTCGGATTCGACTACCGATAAAATATGCCATTCATTTTAAACTAATAAATTACCTTAATAGTGAAAATAAAAATATTCTAATGAGGTCATTAAATTAATTAAAGCTTTCGGTGACAGATTTTCATACATGCAAAAGCATGAGGAAAAATGTAACTATTTTCTTAACTCTATTCCATGTAAATGTTTTATAGTCTTGCAATTAAACATTGAGACAAAAGCCATGTTCGTAGGTAATAAAATACACGAATATTAATTTTCAAAATTATGGTAAATGACTAAGAGATTTTTGGGTTTAAAATATTAAACATTTAAACATTTAACTTAATATAAAAAATAAGGTAAGGTAAAAATACTGACGTATGACTGCACCGAGTCGCAGCGCGACACGGCTTTTAGCAGCGAGACTCCCCCCCTCCCCCGCCCACTTCGCTATCGGCCCGCATCCATTCAATACACGATACCAGCAGCGCTGCTTAGCAGGCAGCTCTCTTGCTATACATCGCTGCAAATTGTTTTTTTTTTTGCAAAATTAAAAACATTAAATCCACGTGCCTAAACAAGTTGACTGATGAAAGCTAATTAAGTCTATATTAAAAAAATATCAAATAGTAAAATACAAATGTTTTATTATGTCATTTTATTACAAAGTGTCAAATATATTTAGATATTATTTTTTTGTTTAATTTTAATATAAAGAAACGTCATATTATTATTACTTTATAAAATATTTATATGTGTGGCCTATCAGAGAGTTGTAAAATTTTCTTTTGTCCTCCAAATGATTTCAGTTGAACTCCCTTGGCCTAAACGATTTTGAAATCTGTGTGTACAGGAGCCTGTTCTGCATCAGTTGGGCTTATCGAAAATTTACTTACTTAGGTTATATATCAAATACTGCAACTCATTCTTTAGCATAAGAATCAAGGAAGACCAAAATTTGGAAGACCAAGAATGTCCTGGCTGAATAGCATACAGCAGTGATTTGAGGGAGATGGAACCTTCTTGTTAACCTTAGTGTAGCAATCGACAGGACAAATATGGCTAACATGATGGTCAACGAAGAAGTCCGTATTCGTCAGACGTGGACTCTCACGTCTTTATCTCATTCTCGTAGTTATTACAAATTGTGAAAGGACTATGTTTTGTCAATATCTATGAGATAAAGTCAGAATTGGTTCAAAAGTTAAACGCAATGATAAAAAATGATTTCCAGAATTGCTTAAAAGAAAGAAAAAAAGGATATTATATTTGATTAGGGCTACTTTGATAATTAGTATTTTTTCTTTTTTAAAATTGAAATTTTACTTATCAAACCGTGTACGCAATTAAAGCGTAATTACTTTTTTTTCATAATTAGCAGAAGTGTGCTTGAATAAAACCACATGTCCATTAAATTTTATATTAAAGGGCGCTATATTTCAGCCGCTTTCCTTCCCCTTTTCCAGTTTTAGCAGTGGTGTTTGACTATATCTCGCCATTTTGTGTTAATAATGGGGACCGGGACTCGGAGGTGGGCGCTATGGGGGTTTGCACTATCAGCCACGCCGACAATATCCGAACGGGGCATGACTGGAATTTGATCACGGAGCAATGCCTTTGTAATTTCACTTGCCATTAAGCAATGAGTAGGGACATCCTGCCTAGGAATTTCTCTAGTGTTAGGGAGTGCCGCCGAGACGGGGTGGGCATCGAAGACGAGCCGAATTATTCGAATGCAGTAATGAGATTGAATTGATCCGCTGCGCTCTCGTCGAGCGATCACTATTCGGGTCACTGTGTCAAATAAATTAATTTCGGTGCGAATTATGAGGGTTGATCCCTTGTATTCATTATGGCGTATATACAAAACAGGGTTATCGAATCGATGGGCTCTCTAATCCTCGAGGAAAGAGACCATTTCGTCTTGCTAAGACCACACCAGGGCACAATAGAGCTCGCCCAGCTGAGAGCTTCTTCTCGACTTTAAGACCTGATTTAGTGATTTCCGATCGGATAATTCGGGGAGAAATGTTAAGGATTACATATTTGAATGGGGCAAGGATTACGATACCTCTATACACTATTGAAAATAAAAATATTACCAGGATAAACCCATTAATGACTATTAATATTTTTTGTGAAGAAAAGTACACCATAAAAAATATTTTAGTATAGTAATAATATAAAAGAGAAATAAATCGATCTCCATATTCGTCACCCTATGACGATAAATAATATTTTCCTTTTTTTGTTCATCACCCTATACTTTCGATTCAAGGATCTCAAACTAATTTATCTTGGATATTATTATTGTATCCGTAATTCTATGGAAATATAAATATTATGCATATGACTCCATATTACGCAATATAATTACATTGGCTGATTCGTCACGGTGGTTTGAAAGCAACTGAATCGACCGAAGGGGGTCTCTCAGGGACCCCAAGTAAGATATCGATATCTTAACATTTAAAAAAAATGAACTATTCTAAGAATAAAATAGTTTTGCATGATATGCTATATAATTTGGTCGATATTTTGGATTTTTAACTCACGTTTCACTCCCATTCGGCATATTGTACCGGATGCGAGCAAGAAAAAACATCGCGTGTTTGGTAACAGCAGAAATATTGTTGTTTTTATTTTTATTTGCAATTGCGGACAATAAAGGATAGTGATTATTTATAATATTTATTCTTTAGACTTTTTTAGAAAAATACAATAAGTTTGTGACATGTAGGATTAATATTAAAAGTGTTATTCGTGGAAAATTAAAAACTTAGAGTACCAAATATACTTCATCGGAACGGCTAGGATAATAAGCTAAACAATAGAGAAAATTTTGTTTAGCAAAAATGTCGAGAAAAGATCCCATGTCTACTATTAAATGGAAAAAAATGTTTTCAATGTAATCGATACATAAATAAATTTATTTATTATATGAAAAAAAATAAAAAAAGTTATTGGTTTAATACAGTATGTATAGTATATGAAGAATTCTATATGCTGAGAGCAAGGACATCGAGAAGATACTTTTCAATCTCAAGAATATATTTCTGAAAGTGTCAGCAATGTGATTCGTATCGAATTTAATAAATAATCAGTGTCATAAATATAATAAATTAAAAGTTTTTTCGGTTTTTTGTTATATTACTTTGATTTGATTACATTCACAATCTTTGTTCGTCTAATTTAAAAATGACCATGTTTGATAAATGTCATTCAAAATCAACTACTATGTTTTTGTCGATAATTCTTCATCGTTTAACGTGATAGTTAATCTCATATATTCCTCTATGATTTCGTTTTAAACTAAAATACATGCTCGATTTACATTATTTAATAATATGTATTTTATTATTCTGTTTGAAAACATTCCCTGACCCAGCGAGGCTTAGGCGATACGTATAATTTTCGTATAGAAATACTCGCTACAAATTCGTACAGGGATATAACTTAAAAGCCCACGTATTAATATGCGAAAGCCTCAGAATACTTCATTGGTCTTTGACGGTGCGAATAATTAAGACGGGGGAGGAATGGAGGTATGTGGGGAAGGGGAGGATTCAAAAAGCCAGCTTGCACAGCTTAAAGCTCTATTTGCATTTGGAGAATCGTCTCGACGCCAAAGATGTGGGTCGGCGTCATTTGAATGGCTTAATTGGGAGATAAATGCTTCGGCCGGGTTCGATGCCCCATTCAATTACAGAAAAGTAAAATTTCTGGCCACTCTTGAGTTGCGGGTCGGTTCGATTCCCAGATTGCCGGATCTCGGAACAGAATAAAGGCGCACGCTTTGCTGTAGCTCTCCGAGTTCAAAGGTCGGGGCACCGGGGGGTGGTAAGGTGGTGGGTTTGTCGTCAGGGCACTAATTAGAAATGCTACCAAATCGTTCGGATGGAATAATTGCTTGTGAAGACCTTTGGCAAAACACCCTTGCTGGTTTCTTGCGAAACATGTACACATAAAAAATACGTGTACTCTGAAACCCTCCGCATATTTTTTTTAAACTCTACATTCCCCGAGCCCTTTCAATGGTTACCCGTTCTAATTGAAAACATATATTCCCTTTGACGGGGGAGCTACATTCGAATGCTTTTTATTTAACAATGAGAAATTAGTAAAAATATATCAAACACGTAGGTACGCAAGTTTTAACATAATACGGCGCAAAAAATCTAAAAGAAATCACAATGAAAACTTTAATGGAAATATATGATAATTTACTTTTATTCATTGTATGCGTTTATGTTAATATTTTATATTTCTATAAATCCAATTTTAATATTTTGTAATATCAATTCAATGCATCCTATTCTTTTATATCGATTTATTATATTTCATTTTGGACTTTTTTATAATGAGAATTATATTCAACTAACGGATTTCCCTTCAGTTGTTTTTCAGTAACGCGAAGAACTGTTTTAAAACTACAGTTAAACGTTGATTCAATTCGATATTAATCCTTTAACTCTTTGACACTGATCATTGTTAATTCTCTTATTTATATCGTCATGTCAAAATACAGCACGTCCAAGGTTTAATAAAAGAATATGCATAATTGCATTTGTCAAAAAAAGAAAATAACATAAAAAATAAAATCACAATATTCGCCGCTATTTCAATGCGCGCTATTTTTTTCTCGCTCGCATATAGTACAATGTGCAGAGTGCGAGTGAAACACGCGTGGTTTCGCTCGTTTTGAAGCTTATCATAACTGACTATTTTTTTTATTAGAATATTCCATTTAAAAATAAATGTGCACATATTAATGAAAAATCCATCAATATCTTAAGGTCTCTGAAGAACGCAGACCCCTTTCTTCTTTAGTAAAAGGTTCTTCTTTAACACAATATTACCAAATAAATTATTAAGACTTCAGACATTGATTTCAGACGGATTTCTAATTACGACCGGGTTACGTTTCGCTACCTTGAACGTAAGTTTAAAAAAAATGAATAGACATAAAATATGACAATGTTATTGTATTCAATTCTAATGGATAATTTAATAATAATAAATAAATAAGGTATTACAATTTTTCTATTTTCTTTTCAATACCTGTCCTATTTATATCCATTAGTGATTTATCCTGTGAATTTTCATCAATTTGCAGTGATGGTATTTATTTTTATTATATTAATAGAATAATGAAAACATGTGCAGATTAGTTTATACTTTAAATTTTTAAATTCTGTCCCTGATCTGGGCAAAAGATGCAGCCATGTTCTTTAGCACAAACTTTATCGGTAGTATTTCTACTTTGTCTAGTCCTTTCGCCACTATTATTTTTGCCTGTAACTCGTTCTTCAATTTCAATTAAGCTATGGTTTTAAGTGTCAACATAGTTTTTCAAAAGTTGAATTACATCTCCTGTACTTTCTTAGGAAAAAGAGTTAAAAATCATGTGAATTTTAAAACGTAGCAAATATTTGCCAAAAATTGATAATAAATGGATTGTATTACTCCCCATACCGCTGAATAGTAACTTTATTTGCTCATATTTGCAATTTTCTGATAAAATTTGTCTACGTAAGTTTTTCATTGCCAAATTGACATTTTACAACAAAGATCTAACTGCTTTTCTACTAATAACCGCATCTTCAGGAGTCAATTATGCACCAAATTAAAGGATTGCCTGGAAGCCTATCCTATTTATTTCTAATTTAATTAATGAACCTTAAATAAAATGTATCCGAGATGAAATTGAACTATTATTTATTAAAAAATAAAAACAACAGTCTCAAGAATAGAATTGTTAGACCTAAGGTCATATTTTAAAATCATGCGTTTCAAGAATAAAACTGCTCTTGTTGGACCGATTGAATTGGCCCCAAGCTGGTATATTAGGTATGAGTGGATGAAATTGTGTCGGATCGGTCTGATACAGATTCATTCTGCGTACAAAAGTAAGAAGAAGGAGCGTCTGGACACCGCAAAATACAGTACTTCAGACACATCATTCGTAGATCAATGTCTACTGACCATCATAGAGGAAAAATAGGAGGTTTAACGGTGGTTATGATAAAAGAACATGTCGTGGCTCTACAACATTTGCAACTTGACTAGGTTGAGAGGTCCAGAATTGTTTTAGCCTAGAAAGAAATATGGTAAAAATACAAAAATCAGTAATTTGCCTAAAACTGACATGGCCCATAGAGATGAAAAATAATTTACTGTCAACCTTCCTATAGCATTTTCTCTAAATCGCAGTTTTAACAAAATTCCTTGTCAACTAGAGAGCATTGACCTTTATTTCGGTCGGCAATGTATTGTAGACTTACGAAATATCCAAATTGACCTTAAAAATATTAGAATTTTGTAGAAAATAGGGATTTACAGGAAAAGTTATAGAAGGCTTGACTGTAATTCTATTATATCCAAAATTTATTATTTGAGATTTACTTAAAACCATAGTATATACTTAATAAAATAATAATAAAAGTATGTTTAAATACGTTAATGTAAGTATACATGTTTTATGTTTTTTTCAGTCCATCTCTTTGTACGTGATACGACATATTTTCAATTACTGAAGCGTCTTAATTCAAAAAGTTCTCCCTTCAGGGCATTATTAAAGAGAACATATTACTTGGACAATTTAGATGGAACTGAAAGGATGAACCCTGCTAGTATATAATATACGATATCATTAGGGCCCCGAACATAAGCTCGAGTTACGATATCGACAATGTTACCAACATAATGCTACCCCGGGGGTATCCCATTCACTTTCGTTCGGTCTCTTATCAGCAATGTATTATTGCGAGGATATCTGGGAGGCTCCAGTTATTAATATAACTTGTCTAATAGAACGGTCATATGTTAGTTGCGAAACAGTTATTATCTAAATTCGGCATCGTGCGTAACACGTACCACAATGGGTCTGCAAGGCAAAAAGCGTACCGCCACGCTTTACAATATAGCCCGAATTATTATTTATTACCGATAGATATTACACGCAATCAAAGAACTATTTGCGATAATGTCGCCCGTTATTATTATATAAATGATTTAGTGGCGTTTTCTTACTGTCGATACATTTTTGTCGGCGAACTAACCGGAAACTATGTGTTCATCTGCATTCATGTCAAGTTACAGAGCACCCTATATCTATTTTCTGTGTACGCCCCATCCGAAGGGTTGAAGTTGTAATTAAGATATTGGCGTGGATGAATTATTCGGTTTGAAAACCGGAATCATATCTTTCGGCCGGGACACATAACCCGAAACTTTATGGACGACCCGGGTGGACGCGTGATGAATTCGCAATTGGTCATACCATCGTCAAAGCTCAACACCAATGTATCCCTGCGAAAACTACAGGATCCTGATTGAAGATGAACTTGCACGGACGAGTCGGGAATTAATAATGTCGCTTATGTTTATTTTGGAGCGGCCGACTTAAATTTCAGACCTGAAAATATATAGAACTAATATTATATTAAATTAAATGCTATCAATTGAAAACCGTCGTCGGGCCGATATTCCTCTTTTGCCGAGGATGGCGTTTCGGTCTCTTCAGACCGCGGGAGACCGTTCAATTATGTGCGAGTGGAAAATGTAACGTAGTCTCTTCTCGAAAGTCTTTTCATACCGGTGCTGAAACGTGGAAGTTTTCATTTTTTTTAACTCAGAAAAGCCGTCATGACCGTTTTATTTTATACCAAGAGAAGTCATATGTAAGCTTTATGTACACATAATATTAATATAATGTTACTCTCTATAGATATATTTTTGCAAAATTAGGTCCTGTAATCTTTGATTTCGTATGTTCGCAAGACAAAAAGGGCGACTATAGGGAAATAACTCTAATGAACACCGCATGTAAAGTGTTATCCAATAAACCGGTGCTACTTTTAACTTCAACAGTCGAACAGGTCGCGATTCCTTTAAAAAAAAGACTAAAGTCAAGCTCTAAATGACTGCTACTAGGCCCGTCCTGACATAACAAGATGAGCGACAACTGGATATCCTGGAGAGGAAAATTCTTAAATTAATATTTGGAGCTGTATTCAATGACGAGGAATAGTGTATCTAAAGCAACGAGTAGCAGTATCGACTATACAAGGATATACCGGTCACTGCTGTCATCAGAATGGCTAGATTCCGGTGGGCCAGTCACGTGTCAAGGATGCGGGACAGTTATGGTTAATAAGCCTTCCTGTCTCCGGAGGAAAGGAAGATCAAGGCTGAGATGGTTGGACTGTGTACAAAGGAATACTGGATCATTTAACTAACCAGAAGATCAAGTGATGTGGCAATAGATCGGATAAAATTGAGAACGGTGTTCGATGAGGCCAGGGCTTTACAATATGACTGTTATGCCTATGATGATGCTGATGATGGATATCTTTGATTCCAGTAAAGAATAATAAGAGTATATAAACCAATTTTTAAGTCAATCATTCAAGAATATTAGGGATTTGTCTTATTCATCGGCATATTAATATACAAAATCAATACGGAAATGAATAAGAATTAGGCGAGTGTTTATTTGTGATAAAATATATATTTAGAAAAATAATCTATGATTCATTTCGCTGTAATTAAAGTAAATAAGAGCAAAAATCAGAAGTAATCGTATAATATCTGGTTATAATTCAATGTATTAAAATATGTTAGGCGTAAACAGATCGAAGAGGTATGTATCCCGTTTTACATGCATTTAACATATTTATAATTATTTATTTATTACTAAAATAATCATGTATTTTTGCTAATAGTGAAATATTTTTTAAATCAAATTTAAGCAAACTTAAAGTAATTTTAAATAAATTGAAGTCATGTGCAACAAATTTAATTGGATATTAGTAACATAAGCCTTTTTTGCGAAGCTAAAGTAGTTCATATTAAAATATTAATGGATAAGTGATGTAAATATATGATCTTATTATTTATAGGAATCAAAGAAAAATGATAATTTATTTAAATAAATGAATGAATAGCAAATTTAAGGGATTTAATACATTTATTACAATTTCTGACTTTATGCACCGAATGCACAATTATATTAGCACGTTGCGGTCCGGAGGACTCGAATACGCGTCCTCGCGGGCCAACGTAGAAGTA
>JAGXCT010035491.1:27799-73461 GCA_022495035.1 Philopotamus ludificatus | reverse complement strand
ATGGTATCAGAGTTACATCGATTTAACTGAAGTACTTAACTTTTGCTATTTTTTTAGCGAAATCGCCCGGCCTAACGCAAAATTCGGCGCGGAACTTAGCGCACTGGAATGTCTTAATTTAGGTATCTTAATGACAAATAAATATCTATTCCTAAAAAAATAATCGTAAATATAATATTTATTAAATTTTTACAGTATTATTCTATTATTTTTAAGTTGCCAAAAAAAATCTTACATTACAATGAAAGAACTGGCAGTGGATTGATTCTATCAAAAATGAGGAGAGATTCCAAAATTTACCTTGAAATTTGGCGAAAATATTTAATCTATCAAAAGATGTCACATCTTACTATAATGCAACTGTATAATAAATGGTTTGTTGTTCTTTTTTTTAAATAACAAAACTTTGCATCTATGCTATGGTATAAATTATACACGTTAATAAAACTAGATTTTGTAGGGATTCATAAATCTAAAATCTAAAAATACTTTAAAATTGTAACTTACTTCGAAAGTCTGTCTTAGTTTTATTGATGTTATCGATTGTTGAAATTGAATGGCTCTTATTTTTAAGTTTCAACTAATTTTCTACTATTATCGTGGGCATAGAATTCGATGTGCTTTCTATAAATTGGAATCGGGTATTATCTGTGTGCACACTTGTAGCGGGGGTGCCCGGAGACGATCCCTCTGTCCCCAGGGAGACTCCGTGATCGGTGTAGCGGACGAGTCGGAAGTTTCCCTCTTTGTCCGCTGGATGTTTCTTTGTCTGTCGCCAGGGGCGCTTGGTAAACACAAACACGATGGACTTTGAGCGACTCGTGTGTAACTTGTTGTCAAACACACTCGTCCGGAATCTTGTCCGGTCCATGGTCCCTTGTCCGCTATAACTCGATACGCGAAATCGCATGAAAAAGTTGACGGCACAAAAGAACTCGCAGCTCAAGCCCAAGTATTGTTGCACAATACAACAAATGATACATCTCAATATTGCAAATATCAGCTTCAATGTCATACGATAATACAGTAACAAATTAAGCGCCTTAAATGTCCATGTACCAAATTTAGATTCGGCAGCCTGTATCGCCTCCGCCAAGACAATATTTGCGGTCTGTCTGCATAAATTTAATTAAGTTCATAATTCTCTTCCAAATTGGCCATGTATATAACCTAAACTTTCTCCTAATCTGTTTAGAGACTCGCTCTTATAAGTTGCCGGCCGACTAAGGCCTTTTAAATCAACTTTAATGTTACACACACCAACCGCCGTACAAGTCTGCAAATTGTATAGCCTGGCGAGATACAGGGTGGAATACGAATAAAAAAATTCCAGTCGAATCAATATGAAGCATTTTGCGCTTTATCATCGTTTCATTATGTAAACATAAAGACATTCGACAAATTGGATTATTCACAGAACGTAATAAAAGCTTATTGTATTCATTGACATCATCAGGCCAAAGGAAAGAATACTGAAGCGACCGTGGAAAGCGTTGTTTGCTTATTCGATGGGGTGCAGGGTTATGACTCGGGGTTTTTTCTACAAATGTGCTTGGGGGAATAGCACGGGTCGCTCTGCCAATTAGAGATAGGGTCCCCGCGGGACCTAAAACCTCCAATGGTCCCTCGCTCAGGCTCACAAAAAAATGCGCCAAATTAATACTTAAAAAAATTAAAATCAATTGAAATAATTTCGTGAGCAATCTATCCTCGTATTAATTCCGTGCCTCGCAGCCATTACTATTTTTTTTACCAACTTCATGACCATAAAAGCTCTATTCAATGCTAAAATATCGCGCTCAAATCCATGTGACAAATGGCGTTTCGTATTCATATGTGACGACAACATCTAAACGAGCTCGCCATGAAGTCCAATTACAATTGATTGCCCGCTTGGCAATTGGGCAATTACGTTTATCGCCGGCCTCCACCCCTGGTGGGGCTTCCTCGTGTCCCCGGCAATAAATGCGTCGCTTCACTGGCTGGGCGAGCGTCGCGACGGCGTTAGCGTCAATGGCGGAACGCCTTCGGGTCGGCCGTTTGACGCGGCATATATTAAATTGTCTGGGTACCTTTGCTACGAACGAAAATTTATTGAGCTCCAGACAAAGAATGGATTCTCATAGTGGTTACTTCTCATAATAATAAAGAAAACTCTTAAACTTATCTAACAATTTTAACAAATTGCCTACGGGGCGAATCGCAGTCAAACATGAGCTGAGGCGAAATTAGCCGAAATATTACAAAAAGAATCATAATTATTTTATTAATCAAGAAATTGACCAGGGGTCACCAAACTTTGTAGAAACGGGCCGAATATAAAAGTTTATAAAACATGGTTTGAACATAGTCTTTTGAATGTTGAATATTTATATAGAAGGCTTATATGTAAAATTTAAAGTCACTAGCCATTGGATCACTGGGATAGGTCATACTATTTTATTATACACAACAGCTGTTTTAATAGTTTCGAATGTTAATGAATGTGATAAATAAAATGAAACAATTACGAAATGACATCAGTGAGAATTTATTCATCAAAAATAAAACTAGCTTATCCTACCGATAAGAAAATATTTGAAAAAACTAAACGTTAAAATAGATACAGTAAAACAAAGTAATAAATAAATAAATTCTTAAATCATGTTCATTTTGCAGTAAATATAAAACATTAAAAATTTTCTAAACCTACTCCGTGTAAATGATCCATATTTCTAATAAATGGTTTATATAGATTTTTCCAAAATCTCTTCAAGGTCAATTTCTTTAGGTATCTACCAAAAAAATATATATATGTAAAACCAAAACGTTGTAAAAGTTACAGCCGTGTGATATGCGCGCCCCGGATATACACAAAAATACTTTTGACGTGGAATCTACGACCCCCGTAGGCAACGAGTTAATTGTAATAAACATTTATATACAATAATTATTAATGTTAGGGATATCCAAAATTATTGACGTAACTTATCAATGATATTTTACATCAAAATTTTAACTGTTTATTTAAATGTATTTAAACAAAATGATTTATACTGGTATCATTAAATTTCTGCTATCGTAAATCGCTTTTTTTATAAAATTACCGTGGTTTTTAATGATTTCGATTTTACCCCGTTCGCTGTTTTACGTATCCTATCTTTCAAAAAATGTTTCTTTAACCGGAACAGATGGTAATTCGAAGGTGCCAGATCTGGTAAACGTGGTGGATGCAACAAAGTGTCCAAACCGAGGTCGTAAATTTTTTGTTGCCTTAATTCAGTCACACGAGGACTAATAAATAATATTTAGTCATCTTTGGCTGTGCTTCGATTTTAGTTTTTAAAGCTACTTCATTAACTTGACTATGCCTCCCTCTTCCAGATTAATTTTCTATTCTAATGACTTTACTAACTTTTTTTTTTCATTTGAAACTGCATTAATTTCCGATATCGCAAATATTGTTTATACGGACATATTTCTCCCATTATCGCTGGATTTGAGAAAAGAGATATTTTTTTCTCAAAAAAATATTCGAATAGTATACTGTAATGAAAAATGTTAAAATAAGTCTTTCCAGGATTATTTGAAATTAATACTGACCAAAGTGGGTACCTCAGTAATATAATGGGGTAAAAAAGCTTTTTTGCGGTCATATTACAGTGATATTATACTTAATTTGTCTTTAATATCAAAATAATTAAATAACGAAAACTAAAAAGAATTTATAAAAACTACAATAATGATAATCTATAAGGAAAATTGTCTAGAAATGATATTGTCAAGAAAGCAAGTCATCTCTGAACAATCTTTTATACATTCAATTTTGAAACGCTTCGGAGTGGTATCAGAATTCATCGTTTTCCTGCATTTATCATCCAATAATAATAGCTAAACGTTTATTAGAATAATCTTAAAAATTCCAGCATCTATCGCTTTCCTCAATTTATCATCCTGACCAACATTTTACTCTTATTATATTTTTTTCCGGCTTAATACTCATAATAATTTCACTACTGACTCACTAAATATATTATTAGCATAATTGAGCAGTATTCGATTTTTAGTTATATATCGTATCGTTAATTGGCTTACTAGAAAAAAGTTCCATATTTTTATTTTCTAATTACTATTTTTATCATTATATAAATAAATCTATAATAAAAATTTGCTTCTGCAGATATTTTTCTTTATTGAGCATCGTTTCCAAACTAACATCAAATGCTTCAGCAGCTTTCGGAACCTGGACTTACCACTTCTTCACAAATCTTCATACTATGGTAGCTTTCACCTTCTTTGAACCCTTTAAACCAGTTGCAGTTTGTATAAATTGGATGAGAAGATGTCATCATTCTCTTATTTTTAATCCCCAAAAATACTAGGTGCTAATACTGGTCTAATACTCCAACCAAACCAAAGGGAAAGAAACGAGGACTAACTTATAAAAAAGTAGGATAGATTGCAGTCAAAGATTGCTTTATCAATTGCATTATCTTATTTATGACATATTTTGATTAAAAAAGTCGTGGTGTTCGTAAGTCGACTGACTGTATACATATTAAATTATACTATGTTTTTATATGAAATATTAAAGTTTTATAAATTTCGTTTAAGCCTGATTTCTTCATATTATGTATGCTTAATAATATGAAAATTATTCAAGCATATGGTTATGCACATTTTAAGAAAATTAGCTATCTTGGAAATGCTGAGCATTTTAAGATTAAAGTCAATTGAATCTTCTAGCAAATAGTGCAGCAAACTCTCGGGCATAGTTGCATAACAAAAATAGTAAGTACGGCAAATTCTTGCGAATACTATTACAGTAGCTTGATAATTGAATATTATGCTAATTAAATTGCACTATCACCGCAAATGAAATTTTCATCTAATGAAAATGCATTTAGATGCTTAAAATATACTTATTTAGATGTTATATTTCATAACCATAATCCGCAAAAAAATAAATGGTATCAGATAAATTATCACGCAACGTTGCTATCTTTTGTTGGATAAACTTCGGACATTTACCGCAACCCTCGCCCTCTGCAGTCATTACCACTAATAGTAAATAATCAACCCGTTTGATGTAATAAGTCCAACGTCCATAAATTATCGCCACGTCTTGTAATTGAATAACGTTGCTTAACATTACACGAGTTTTACCAAGTGTCTAGACTACATCTTTTTATACAGCCGAGGGGGTGCTAATTGAATCTGCAGCGGGGACCGAATGAATAATACATTGGAAGATCATCAATACAAAATTAAAATGATAAATCTTAGTAAACCACTTAAGGAGCAGCGACACAAAGAGGGATGCAATTTTCTGTCATTCTAACCGTAATTACGCCTCTTCTTCGTCTCCCTTCCGCTTGTAGTCACTAATTTTCTTTGGACTTTGAGGTATTAACATTTATTTTTTTTATTTAAAAGAAGTGCATTACTTTCTTTGTCATGGGAGACGTCTGCAACCACCCCTCGCCGCAGTAATGACAGACCGCATTTCATTCCCCCTCGGTATGAGCGAAACCAATGACAGCTCTCGGGCCATCGGGACCACCCCCTCTTGATCTGATTATGCGGTGCCTAAAAAAGTTAAACATTTTATGCGAATGCCATTAGACGATGACTAGTTTATTTTCTTGGGGTAGTCCCCCTCGGCAGAGTATTGTTATTGGGTCACGCACTTTATGCCCGAGGTGAGTTATATCTGTTTCTCATTAGCAGACATTAATTCATTTTCTGGAATATGATGCCACAGCAAGAAGAGAGGTATTCCATTACGATATTAACAATTTCAAAGGGAGTCATCATTTATTGCCAGCGTCGAGGACATCAATCTTGTTTATTTGCCTTCACGGTCTTTGTATAACGGAAGGATGTAAGAAATGAAATATAAATTAATTACGAGAATTGTATGGATAATTCTATGCTTAAATAAATATACTCGGTGCTTAATCTTTCGCAGTCATTATAATTTAATAAGGGATACGAATTCATTTTTAAATGCTGGGGATGATTAAGTTGATTTGTTCTTACCCCTTTTCTGTTGGAACCTATTCATTTACCATATCAAAGCCGCGCAGGGGAATACTAATAGACTTGATACAAATATATACATATACATGATTCATGCAATCAATCGTTTAGTGCTATGCTATTTGATTGATTGAATCGTTTGACTAAAATAGGGATCACCAATTGCGTATTGCTTGCTTGCCAATTAATTGAGAGAGACTTGTTTAAATAGTTAAATAATACAAATTTTAATAAAAATCATAGACAAACAAATAAAAAATTTTCATTGGTATAATTATTCAATTTTATAGAAGGTTTGAAGAAATAACATCGATTACTTTATTCCGATGCTCCATTATATGTTTTATGCCATTCCTAAAGTATTGGGTCATCCCATAAATAATGTGGTATTTTATAATTATTTGATTTTTTTAAATTAATATTATATTGATTAAAAATATAATCTTTTTCATGTTTTTCAGTCTTCTTTTTACTATCTGGTGAACTTGTCTGTGAATAAAAATACCCCTCTAGTACTCTTCTGAACTTATCAATAGAATTTATATTTTTTCTGTCAAAATGAGATTATTTTCCATTAAAAACCAAAGATTTTGGAGGTGGTCTTTCTTTTAGGGCTGACTTAAGCCGAAAAAACTGTTTGCAGTAGAATTATTTAATACCGTTAGGTTTGGTTTAAAAATTCAATATGACCAAAACCTTTCATATTCCACTAAACTAGATAAAATCGTGCTATATCGGTTTCTTCAGCATTTTTTTTACTCACTATTATTTTTAAAAAAGATCAATCTCAAAGCGCGAGAGCAAATGAGACTTTACATCTACTCTCTATGATTAGATTAACAAAGTTTATGAATAACCCATTAACTAATTCTGCTGACCTTCTCAAAGGTATCCTGAAGTTATTGAATGGTTTAGTCGTACCGGTGGGGTATATTGGGGACTCCAAGTTTTTGATTTTTTTCAAATAATTCTTTTAATATAAATTCTATACCTCACAAACTAGTTGTTTTGTTTAAAAAAGTCTAATGAATACATATTATAAATAATCGTATACCTTAAGTGTCCGTAATTGTCCAAAAAAACAATAAAAACAACAATAATCGCTTCTGTTACCACGAGTGCGATATTATTAGTCACTCACATCGGGTACGATGTGCCGAGTGCGAGTGAAACGTGCGAATGGCACGTGCTGCGAGAGTTCCATTTGCTTTGGCATTTACGTATTACGTCATATTGGTTAGTTAAAAAACAAATATATCAAAGCTTCTCTGCTAGTTCCCTAATAGTTTCGTGAAATTTTATTTCATTAGGTTTTACAGGATGTCTTCGTCAAGCTCTACTGATCTTTTAAATTGAGAGTTGACTTCTAGACTGTAGTTTCTGATTTGATAAATTCATAAAGTTAAATATGCTCCTTTGCTACTATCATTAAAACTTAAAAAAAAATCTGTAAAAATCTTGCATTAAGGTTAAGAAGAAGGTAAAAATAAAAACATACACTTATGATAAGAAGAAGGTATCAATACTACCTATTTTTATAGCATGTAAATGTAGGTAATTAATCCTGCCCTCTTTCGAATTTTAGTTAATAGATTTGAAATAAATCGCACTATTTATATTAATGAGGACATTGCATCTATAGCAAGAGCATCTCTCAAGTTAACTTTTTTTAAATTTACAGAACTTTCTATGATACTTAAATACGAAAATATAACACCCTCGCAGTACACTTCCTCCACATTTTCATGCCACACTCCTAGCCTTTTTATATCTGCAAAGCATGCCTGATGTATTTTTCTATGACTATTATTTTTTAAGAGCCTTCCCTTAATTGATTTAAATTTGTTAATTATTTAACAAATTTTAAGCTAACTTTGTAAATTTATATTTTTACATACGTGAAAATATAAAAAATACATTACTTTATTAAAGAATTTAATAAGAATATAAGCTTTTAAAAACTATTCAAAAAATTTTGGTACAAAGCACACATTTACATATAAGTTCTCTATTTAAGTTAAGTTTTATTTAATAAAATCAGTATTCAATGTTTATTGGATGAATTTGAGAACATCTGAACTAAATATTAATGGCAGCTCATAGAGTTGATGCGAGTATAGTTTCCGATATATTTTCTGCTATCTCTCAAGCATTGCGATGAAAAACCGAAGATATAACCGTCTCTAGTCGAGCGGGGTTGGAAATAAATTGGGTATGAAATCGGAGGGCGAAAAGTCAATCGTGATGATTGATCTGTAAGCTGGACCCTCAGTTCCCCCTCAGTCTCCTAGAGAAAGACTTGCATTTTTCTTTTGCTAGGGTGACGCTGCATTCGGCACGAGTGGCGGGGGTGGGACAACTGACAGTTGAGGGATAAGCCAGGATTTGAAAGTAGCCCATCGCTCAAACAATAATGCTGATTAATCTCGCGTCCGTATTTTTTCTTTCGTGAAACATAAAACATATAAATCTATCGACGAATCGAGAGAAATAAATGTGATTTTTTTTTATGATTGTGTGTAATTTTTCTCCGGTGAAAATTTCAATTTATCCGACTGCACTATCTCATTGGGCGCATCAATCCCGAATTTACAAGCGCAAATACAAAATTTTATCACGGGGGGGTCGTTTGTCGCGTGATTTATTTTTTTATTGCGCGCCAAAAATCAAAGATACGACTACAAAATTGGACAAAGCCCGGCGCATATTTTATTGCGTTTGATTTGCGCGCCATTTGGCTGAAATTTATAGATTCGAAATATTGGCGCGTATTTATCGGTGCAGAAAAAATGACATTATCGAGTGCAACGGGCGCGCTGACTAGCGCAGCTTTATCAGTGCGGGCGAGTGCAACCCAAATGCACACGACTGCATAACGATATACGAATATATTAAATATTGTAAATAACTCAAGCTTTTTATAATAGTTTCTGTTTGCAAAAAAAAATAGCTTAATGTTAAGATACCGTAAATATATTTTGTCAAATGTATAATAATGCACTGATTATACTATCACAGGCAACCATAATTTAGACCTCTAAAAATTAACTTTATTTATTTATTTTTCATAAAAACAATGCGTAATTGGCATTACAGAATAACCCAGGTCGCCAATCACGCATAATCACACAATAGAAACGTTAAAAAAATAACATATTAATAATAAAGAAAAGAATTATAAAATCTCATATAAAATATCAACGAAACGGCGATATTCAACATAAAATATATCTACATATTCAGCCAAGTGGTTGAGCAGAGTAATGGCTCTAGTTACCGGAGAGTTTCTGAGAGCATCTGTCTTCACATTTGGCGGAAGAAAAAGCACACGCGAACGAGCTCGATGGTAGTGAGGTGGCGCCCATAAGGGCAACTTGCAAAGTACAAGGGGGCTATGTACTGGGCCAACTAACAGCTTGAAAAAGTGCTTTGCTAAGTAAATATCGAAATTCTTTTCTCGAGGTTTACATACTCGCAGGCATCCCTGTACCAATGCGCTGGGGTATAAACTTGGGTAGAATCCAAACTCCCTTTTGTAGAGATATGTAAGACATTTCTTCTGTATCTTCTCTAATCTGAGAGACTTAAAGGCGTCATAAGGCGCCCATATAATGGAACCCGATTCAAGTAAGCTTGAACCTATGTATCGTGAAGCACTCGTATGGCCAAGGTGCTACGTACGTGATCAGAATTTCTCAAGACGAAGCTCATCATTCTTGATGATTTCATTCACACGTCCAAACTAAATTTTAACTTAGAATGAAACAAAATACTCAGATCTTTAACAGACGATTGCTTAGAAAGAGTTACGTTCCCAAGTCTGGTAATTAAAGATGATGGGTTCCTTTGATGTAGAAAATATATTGACATCCAATACTTAATGGAAGACGATTTAATATTGACCAATCGCGCAAAGGATCAATGTCCAGCTGCAACGAAAGACCATCTTCCACTGAAGTAATAGATTGAAATATTTTTAAATTGTCTGCGAAAAGTGTAAATTTACATTAAAGGACTCATGAATATCATTTATAAATAAAATAAATAATAAAGGTCCTAAATTTGACCCCTGCCAATGAAAAATGGGTATACAAAATGGTGAAATTTATTAATTAACAGTTACTTTAATTAACGAGGATTGCAATTTATTACGAGTATGAATGACAGCATTTTTTTCTTTAAAGTAGAACGAGCTTTAAAATTCCTACAGGATGTGCAAATTTGTGTGGAATTCATGTGCTTGTTTTTGATTTTTCTCCATACAACTGTCGATTTTTCGGAAGCCGGAACAGTTATAGAGATACCAATCCGGTCCAGCTTCGAATTTTGCAAAGCCATAACAGCTTCTTTGTTCCCCTATCACCTTTTAAAAAGCGAGTTGTCCGAAGGGTGTCAGTCAGAAATCCCAAGCAATTTAAGTCTTTGAATTCTTCATCAATATCTTGACTTTTTTTAAATATATTGTTTGATCATGCAATCATTTTATATTTTTTTCAAAAATTTAGTGAAAAACATTTTAAATAAAATTAACAACTTACATTTTATTTGTTTTAAAACGCTATTTAAAAGTAAGTGTACATGTCGATTTTAAACGCATGCAAATAAAATTAATATAAAAGATTATAAAAAAAAATATTCGACTAAATTATAAATAATATACAAATCTCTCCTGAATTAATTCTTCCATTTACCAACTTTTAAACTAATTTTACTCAAGTTTTGATCTTTCATTTAACATTTTTACTTTATTATATTGAATTTTCAATGAATAATTATTTGTTTTAAATACATACAAGTCATGTATTAGGTAATTAATACGAGCTTTTAATAATAAATATCATTTTGTTTTTTTGCAACAATGTCTCAGGGCACAAAACAGGTGAACAATAAGACCAAAGCCCGCGTCTTATTTCCCATTTGGTCCCGTAAGCCTCGCGGGATGAGTCCCGTTTTCTATTTACGTTTTTCCATCATAAGAAACACGAAATTAAAATTTTTGCGTTATTTTAAGGCAACCGTAATAAGTATGAGAGCGTTGGCCCCCATTTATCAAAGGATTAAGTTGTCTTGGCGCAGAACGAGATTCGCAGCTTCGGCCCTACCCCCCTCCCTATGAATACCTCCCCCGCGATCCACCCCTCCGACCCACATAATCAAACAATTACAACGAAATGAAGAAAAAATGTAGAAAATGTCGGATTTTAAAATATACGACGCCGAGAAGTAAGTGGTAAGGCGAAAACGTCGGCGGTTTTGTTCGATACTTCGCAAATTTTTTTGCACCGCTGCGTTAAACGAAAAGAAACCTTATTAACGTGCAAGCGCGTATATTTTATTTTGAATGTCAAAAAATGTAATAAGATTTTTGGGTGGGGTCTTTGTTGATTATGATATTTGTCTGATTTATTATGTATTTTTTTTTTATCAAAATATCGAATATATATGTATGATTTCTTATCCTACTCAAATATTTGTCGCAAAAATAAAGCTAAATTAATTGTTTAATTAAAATACATTATAATTTTTTATCCAAAAGTTGTATGTTAGTTGTAGAAATTAATAAACAAATTATAATGCATGTGATCAGGAGCAGGAGTATATGTATAGTTTGTATTTATTGACTATTGATAATAAAATGTACCTATCACAATACGTCCATAAATTCTTGGCATATTTATAGCATAATTATATTATCTATGAGCATGTTACATAGTATTTTCGTGTTTAAAAATGAAATACTAAATCAGGGCATAATTACGACATTTAGCTGCAACAAAGCATTCAAGGCGAGAAGTTTCTTTAGAAAAAGTTTGAATAGGCTGCCTCGTCCGCGCCACTTCAGGCGCTAGAAAATTTCTTATCGCCTCTTAGCCACCGTAAACTTTTAAATAACCCGGTCGTTACTTTTATTCCTAGATTTGCAAAAATGAAAACTTTCGCGATTCTATTCACTACAGGCGTAAAGCGGCCGTAAAAATATTGCATTTTAGATTTAATAAACTTGAAAATTTCCATTCTCGAAAATTATTATTCGCAATAAGGGGCGCTGAGATGTGCTTTTCGATATTATAACGTGCTTTATTCGGCAGATGTTCCGTGAAAGATTACACCAATAAAGTTAATTAATGGCTCCCCCCGATGGCCTGACATTGCCTTTTGATCACAAGAAACTCGGTTCCAAAGCTTTTCAGCTGGATCCGTAATGGCCTTGTCACAAATAGAGTCGGAGAGATTCCCCGATTATGCGATTCCGTTCTGGACAAGTGGAGATATGACTTTTGGTGAGACGCAGGGGACGCTAGAAAGATATTTCATTCGATATTAAATTAGAAACCATTTTGATACCTTAAAAAAACCTGATATATTATAGAAAACTTTAGAAGTAACCGGATAATATACTATTGAGTCTATATAATTATTGAGTTACTTTGAAATCGTTTTGTTAACGGCTGCCATTGAATTAACACGTTGCGGTTTGTATCGGTTTAATGCTATCAGCAATCGATGTGTTTTATCATTTTTTTGTCTACTAATAATTCATGCAACGCTCAGATATTTAAAAGACACGTTGGTGGAATTTTATTAGCTAGTATTATTTTTAAAAGAATTGAAATCGAAAGAAGCTACCCAAAACATGTACGAATATTTGTAGAGACATTTTTAATCTACAACACCTCTATTGACGGATAAAACATACAAGGAATTATCACCTTATTTAGAACTCATTTATTCATGGTCAACAGTGAAGGATAATTTTAAAAGCCACGGAAAAAGTTAAGAAAGAATTAAGGTGCCCTGTGAACTTTCTCCAATGGTAATAGAAAACTTTCAGATATAAGACTGATTGTTTTTTTTAGAAGGATTATTTTTAGGGATGTAAAGTGGGTCCTCTACACCAAACTAAAGGGAAAAAAGTAATGACTTCTAAAGAATCAAGTACATGTGTTTATATCTAGGCCATAATTGACTAAAAATAGTTTTCCTTTTATTTTCGATAGGATTTTTTTGAGAATAATTCACTATGAATTACAAAAACCTAATCAAACTATCATAGCAAAGGTGTATTGTAGCATAAATAGTAAGATTGGAGAAAGTCGTCACCCTCATCATCATCATCATAGGCGCAAAAGCCCCATTGTAGAGCCCTAGCCTTATCTAACAGACTTCTCCATTTTATGTGATATGCTCCCACGTTACTTTATTTTCAGGTTAATTTCAATGATGCATTGACCCTCTGTACTCAGTCCACTCGGTCTTTCTTACCTCCGGGGACCGAAACGCTTGTTAACCATTAGCCTTTTTGGCGGCTGACTGTCCCTTTTCCTTGACACGTGACTTGCCCACTAGAGTCTGGCCACTCTGACGACAGCTGTGACCGGTATATCGTTGTATGGTCGATACAGCTCCTTGTTGGCTCAAAGCCAAACATTCAGATCCGTATGTTAGGATGGACCAGATGATAGTCATGTATAGCCTTTCCAGATACCTATCTAATCTTATCTAGATTATAATTTATAACCAAGTATTGGTTAAAAAAATAATTGTTTTAGAAAAAAATCACTCGAATCACAATCGATGTTTTTAATGTCTGAAACCTCCCCATTATCTAATAAAAAAACTTGAATTTCAATTTATATGCCATATGTTTATTTAGTTATATATTTTTAACGGATTTTAGACCAAAAAACTCACAGATGGGCATAAAAACTTATCCAGGAAAGTATGGCTATGGATTCATGCTAATAGTTTAATTAAATATAATTAATTAAATAATAGTTTAATAAGTTTTTCAGTACGAATTTTATTGTAATTTAAATGAATTACTACAAAATCAATTGAAGGACGTCTCGACATATTACATTCCTGGGACTGAAGGGCTTTTCACGAAATATTACTTATAGTATTTGGTCTTCTTCTAGCATTCGAAGAGTTTTGGGATAGGTGGACGACAGGAGAGGGGGGTACGAGGGCGACAAGTGGGCTTGGCAAGGCCTCATTAGCGTCAAAACATTTTTGCCGGCAAGTCCACTCGAGGGCCGCAAATCGCCCTCCAGAAGACCGCTTGCGGTGTAAAGGAAAGTCATTAGGTACCGACCCCACTGCAAAAACTCGAACGTCACATTTCTGATATTCGACTTTGACACACCATTCGTTAAAAAAAATAACAACCACCGCTCAAATTATTATTATTACGAGTTAAATGGCTGAGATTCTGAAAACTCATTTGAGGCAATGCAGATGAAAGTAATGATATTAATTAAAGGGGCGCCATTCAACGTCATCGGCGATGCATTTTGCAATTAGACTGATTCTAAAAAATGCGTTCGTTAAACACAGGGGTACACATAATACGCACGTTTGAACCACTCCGTTAATTAGAGCGTGCCGGAAACCCTGGAAAATGTATAGAGAGCGCGATAATGAAAAGCTACCGGAATCGGGATAAAAGCTAGGGGATGCAATAAATAAGGGTTAAAGCTTTTAAAATGTAGTATATTTTTAAAAAAATAAATTGCAATTATTTACATCAATTTTCAATAACTCGCCATGGACAGCGTCGCATAAATCATTATGGGTTTAGGGACCAGACTGAAAATAAAAAAAATTAGAACATAATGAAGCTCACGGCTGGCTGCAGCCATCGGTCTGTCAATGGTGAAAACAAATAAATAACGAAGAGCCACGCCAGTTGCATTACAGCGTTGACGGATTTTAATTTTGGAAAAGTAACTAATATTATTTTGTTCGAATGTATTGAATGGAAATGAAAGCGCTCAGATAAAATTTAAATATAATATTTTTTGGCCAAAAAAAATACTTTTGCTTTCATTATATGTGTATTTTAAATTAGCCGTGACGATGGGGTCTATTGGGTAATTTAAGTTTTCATTATTCTTGAATAATTCTTTTAATATAAATTCTACATGGCACAAACTTTTTGTATTTTTCTAAAAAAGTCTATAGAAAAAATATTTTAAATAATCATTGTCATGTATTGTGTGAAATTGAGAGAAACAAATAAAAAAACAATATTTGCTGCTGCAATCGTTACGTGTGTGCCAAGTGCAAGTGAAAAGTACGAGTGAAACGTGCTGTGAGAGCTCAGTCTGCGGCCGGACATCGCCGAGTAAGTGTGTCATTTACGTCTCATATTGTTTAGTTCAAAAATCTAAAATATCGGCCAAATTATGAATAACTACGTTCGTTCTTAAAATAATCTATTTTTTTAAAATATGATTTAAAATGCTTGGGTTATCTGGGGTATCCCCTTTAGAGGACGCGAGTTTTTCGAGCCACCGTAGGGTATAGGTTAAAACTATGTTAAATACTAATACAATAATGTAGGTATTTTTTATAATAAATTCTTACAAAATTTATTAAGTCAAAAATACAGAAAAAAAAATTCTCGGTTATTATTTTATAATTTAACAGAATACAAACACCTGTTTCAAGAAAACTCACAAAATGTTATGACATTGCTAATATTTAATATTATATTATATTAAAAAATTATAAAATATGTTCTATTTCCTAAATCTACTCAAATATAATTAATATTAATAAAAATAATATGAAAGGTGATAGATAATATTACTTTAATATGCAAATAAAAATATCTGAATAAAGTTTCTTTATTAAAAAAAATATTATATATCTTTTAACTTTTTAGGGCCAAATTTTAGTACAAGCTTTGTACTGGATATTGTATAGGATTTAAATAATATAATCAAAAAGAGATTGTCCTAATTTATTAAATAAATTATTTACGATTTTATCAATTACCTGTTTATTTGAATTATTAATACTTATGTTTTATTTCACATCAAAAGTATTTTTATTTATTGTATCTTATTAAATTACTGTTTTAATAAAGGGTAATTGAAATATTTTTATTAAGGTATTATTTCACGTAGTATATCATGTTAACTTGCCGAGCTTTTAAGCTCGTTAAATATATATTATTTTTATTATTTTCGAATTTTCTACCACCTTCTGGTAGAGCATGTTCCGATACATGAGAAAGAATGATAACAAATGAGTGGCGCAAAGCCCCGACTAAAAATGTGTACCAGGCCCCCTAGCGAAACGTCCAATTATTTTCGTTAAAACTAACAAATTACATACGTCAGGACAAGCCATTCCGGATAGCGAAACGCCCTTCAAAGAGTTCAAAATACATGTGCAAAAATCCGCACCTCTCTCACCCCGTTTCCAAAATTAAAGAATTCCACGGCCCGCTGCAAATTAAGCATTGTCAAGAAAAATGTTATATGTCTATTTCGTTTTTTTCCCTGCCGTTGAAATATTGTAAAAGCCGCATGGGGTAGGATCTGTAGAGGCATTAGAGCACTCGCGTTAAACGCGACTAACACTGTAAGGACATTAGCTCCTGTTGCGAACTTCAGCGGGGACAGGCGACAGTTAAAAAGTTGAGCTTCAAAAGTACGGTGAGTGCATTTGCATGCACCCCAAATGAGGTGCGACTCTTAAAAAATCGCTTTAATATATTTTAATATCCTATTAATAAATCTTAAAAATAAAATTTAAAAAAAACATAAATAAAATCGAATTGAATTATTTATTATTATTACTTATTTATACATCAATAGAATTTATAAAACAACAGATTCTTGATAAATCTATGTATAATTTATATATTTATATGTTATATTCATTTAATTTGCGCAAATATAAAATACAAATAAAACAGGTAAATTTCATGTTTTTTTATTTAAGAAAAATGCGTCTCATAGCTAAGTACTTGCGCTGCAACTTGAAGCAGTCCGGTGCCGTCTATATTGAGTCACATTTGAAATATACTTTTTTTGATTTTTAATCTTCCATTCCTAAACATTTTACCCACAAGTCGTCACTGGTTAAAGTAAAGAAAAAAAAGGACTGTATAGATGCTCTTTGTCTATCAGCTGTTACCCATAATATTTTATAAATTTTTATAAAATCAATTAAAAAAAGTTAATAAAATATTTGAAAAACAATATAAACAAAATGGTTATGCAAACGAAGAGAAATTATGATTATTTCGTAGAACAGTGAGAAATTAGTGATAATATTGTATTTTAATACAGTCAACTAAAATAAGCGCCGAGATAAAGATCATGCTATAGATACAATTTCTATAGAATACTAGGGGTATACAAATTTTGAGGTTTTTTAATATTTTTTTAATTGAAGGAAATCAATACATCAATCATATATGATGTGACTGAGTACGAAATAACATCAAGTAATCAAACCACAGAGGGTAATTCCTTGAAATCTGATTAATGCGGACAGGGAATGACAGGAGTTATTGGGAAGGGGGAGGGAGGGGTGAGGAGTTTAGTCTACCGCGCGAAAGACAACTTTCTTTATCCTTTCTCTGCCAAAACTAGCAGATGAGTACCATGACCGATATTGCGCAATAATATGCTATCTTTTCATCGTCTAGCGATGCTTTTTGATATTGTAATAACTCTTTTAATATAAATTTTACTTTTTGTATTTGTCTAAAAAAGTCTGAAGAATAAATGTTATAAATTATCATTGTCCTTTATTGCGAAAAAACATAAAAAGAACAATATTCCCTTATGTTACCCCATTTTTTTTCACGCTCATATTCAGTATGTTGTACCGAGTGCTAGTGAAACGTGCGATTGACAAGTGCGGCAAGAGCTCAATCTGCGTTGTCATTTACGCCTCATTGATTAGTTAAAAAAATATAAAATATCGATCAAATTATGAAGCATATCATGAATAACTATTTTTTCTTAGAATAATTCATTATCATCAATATCTTGACTTAAAATGCTTGGGATCCCTGAGAGATACTTTGGTTGACGCGGTTGTTTTCCAGCACCCGTGAAGGATGGATTATTCGCAATTTATGTATGGCGCTGGTCTTCTATAGGGCGTGTTTCTATAACGTGGTTCATATCAAGGCGTTATAAAAGCGTTGACTATATTTCGAGCGGCAATGTATTAGATTTGGTAGAAAAAACCGCCGCATACGCCACTTTATAGGAGGGAGCGCTATAGAAGGGTTGACTGTATTTGACTTGAAATATATTTTTAGTAAATATTCTTTTTGTTTAAATATTACTGAGTTAATTGGAATAATAATTTATAAGATGGTAATGTTTATTGTGTGTAGTCTGTATGACAGATTTCGTCAAGATTTAGCGGACTTTGTGTTTGCATATATCTCGCGTGTTCATCTGAATGTTACGTATTTTCGTCTGTGTTGTACACATATTAAAATTTTCCAATCATTATCAACACATCCAATTTTGTATTCTGACATCTGTCATTCGTTCGCATTCGATACAATTGACAAACATTTATCGACGCCACTTTTCCGGCGTCTCATCCACTTTGGTCTAATTTCATCCGCGCCGTTACTTAGCACGTATTACTTTTCGCGAACATGTGAGCACAATGAAACTCAATAATGGAACGATGAAGACGAAACGTTTCTTTTTAGCGCGAAATATTCAATTTGGCGTCGTCAAAGGCGCCGGGGATCGATCGACGCCGGGGACGCCCCGGCCCGAAGTGAAAGGGAATAATAAATAACATTCGCGGAGGATCATTCTTCATCTGGCAGAGTGTGTAGCACTGACAAAAGATGGAGTGGTGCCTGAGCATTTCTCGTCCGGCCAATTTGACGAATATTCAAACAAATCTTTCGGTTTTTCAGGGTGCCCATGGGATTATGAGCGATGCCGGCAATAACGTGTGAACAAATCCGATAAAAATGTTTTTGAGTTTATACGTGAGTCGGATGCTGTGTGATTGATGGCTGGTTGCGAATCATAGAAACAGATGCTTCTACATATCTGAATATGAAAAAATACGTATGAATAATGAAAAAGCCAGATATACTCTGCTAATACTTCGGATAAGGTAATAGTATGATAAAAGTGTAGATTTAGAATATAATATCACTCATTGTCCATTTATTAGGCTTAAAATGTAAGTAAATAATTAAATGCAACGCAAATAGCAACTAATAACGGAGAAGGTCTCTACAAAAGAGCGGGAAGAGCCAAAAACAAAGTGAAAAGAGTAATTATCTACGAATCTGTGTTCAATCATGCGAACAATGCGCAAGCTGGCTTATTTGTATCCCTCCCCCACTAAACCCCTCACCGTCCATGGTCCCTCAGTTATCCCTTCCCAGCACCACCCGTCTTATTTATTCGGGCGTCCGCTCCTACGGCTGAAATGCGATCAGTCGATTATTTTTAACCGAATAAATACATTTCGACATATTTTTTTTTCGCGTTCGGATGATCCAAAAAAAATATTTTTGTTACAAAATAATAAAATATCATATTTCTGTGGACAAAGAAAATTAATACGCTTTGATCTTTAATTTTGTTTGCGTATGAAATTCTGGACAAACGGTTATATGCCGTGTTTTTTTGAAGGCCCTCTTTTGATTTACACGTCCTACGTGATGTTTTAGAGATATTTCACGAAATTTATAATTAAATTAAAAAGAAATTTATATTTTAACCTTGTAAAAAAACTAATAATCATGTTGCGACAAAAAAAATAATATTTATTGGCCATGCTTATGGAGGAATCTATTATTATTTTTTACATATTTAAATAATTATAACTGCTTGTTAGGATATTTGAAGTGAAAGTCTAATCTACTTTTTATTTAGTTATACAACACTGACAAATCAACGAGATAAATAAATAAGTTCTCGAAAGACAAAAAAAAATCCATCACTTTTACTCTATTGCTAATTATTAACTAAAGGCATTAGTTAAATAAAAACGTTACTCTTGATCCAATCTTATTCAGTTTTTAACATATTTTAGAGTATAAGCAAAAATTCTATTTGCGATAGATTACCCTAGCCTTGCCGATAAGGTATACTGGGATCCCAAGTTTTAAATTTTTGTACTAGTCTAAAAAAGTGTAGAGTATAAATATTATCATTTATTGTCTGTAATTGCGTAAAAAACCAATATTATTTATTGCGGTTCCAACGCGCGCAATGTTTTTTCTTGCTCGCATCCGGTACGATGTGCCGAGTATGAGTGACACGTGTTGCTTAGTCTACGGTGAGAAAACACCGAGAGCGTTATCGTTAACAAGTCATATTAATTAATTAAAAAATATAATATATCGACCAAATTAAGAAGCATATCAAGAATACCTATTATTGTTCTTAGAATAATCCATTTTAAAAAAATATTGTCGATATTGATGTAGAATTTATCAATATCTTGACTAGAAATACTTAGTGTATCTCAGAGACCTCCTACGGACGACGTGGTTGTTTTCGAGCCGCTGTGACAGATGAGTTTCTTTAACGATTAGAAAAATCTCTATAATTTTTGAACTTAGCGATAAATTATTATACAATTTTCATTATTATCATCATCATCATTTGGCAGTCACCACTTACTCACTCTCTGGGCATATGGGCTTTACCAGACTCTTAAATGCTAATTGAGGCTAAAGGAACCAGAGAAATTACTATTTACTAGAGTATTAAAATTGACATTTCCAAATATAGTCGTAATTAATGTGAGCTTGGGAATAAATTGTGTATGAAACTATCTGTATAAAACTCCTTTTAGCATAGTTATAGTCCTTCACTTTCATATTTTTAGTGCATTTATTGGATACTTTAAACCCGTAAAAGAGTCAAAATTAAATGTCAATAAATGTAACAAGCTTCTTAGGGCTGTTCAATACAAACAGTTAGGCAACTGTTAATCGAGTTAAGCAATATATTTGTAAAGGTTATGTGATACGTGGAAAATGGAAATCGAAGGATTCGTGACATGGAAATGCAAACACAGTTTTAGAAACACATGATACATTTATTGTTACCCATTATTGTTATAGGTATGACGACAAGTTACATGAAGTTAATGTTCCGCCGACTATTTACAATATTCGAGATGAAATATGAGGCGTGCTGCCCCTTGTACTCATTGCTTGGCAATCTCTGGCATTGACGGCACTCATGGCGGTCTGATGCCAGGAGTATCTGCAAAGAAGCAAGCTTTTTCATAAACTTCGACGCAAGGCCGGCTGTGAGCCCTTCGGTGGCATGCCAGTCTGCGGTCTGAAGTCGGTGATGCTGAAGGCGGAGTCTGCAGCTGGTGTCGGTCAGCTTGTCTATATTTAGTGATATATATTATACTGGTTTCGATGCGGTTGTCAAAAGAAAGACGAGAGGAGAGTCTCCAGAGTCGTCATGGAAGAAACGCAGGGGGGGTGTTCACACTGTAACTGCGGGCGGAAGTCTGCCTCGAGGCGACGCGCCGGTGTTGACAGATCGCAACATGAAAATAATAAATTAAAATTGTTGCCATTGTGTGGAATAACCATCACATATGTTATTTAAAAACTCTTGTTTTTTTTTGTCCAGTGCTGTCCAACCTTAGAAGGGGATGCGTGCGCACGCACCCCCTATTGAATATTTATGCAGTGTCGCCGTCTACCGAAGTGATAACACACCGCGGCGATAGTGTGCGGTGTGATTTGTTTCAGGGCAGATAAATCGGGGGCGGCGGCCAAGAAACAAAGCGTCACATCCCGTCTGGCTGACGGGTACTAAGCGGTCGGCCAGGCCCTCGCGACTGCCGGCTGATCCCCTACGGATAACTCCTAGGAACATTCACTTCCTGACCCAAATACACCCTGACTTCGCTGTGGGCGTCTAGGAAGTGTGGTGGTGCACGAAGGGCGTCCGACTCTTTACACGGGCGTCGTCATGTGGGGGCAGCCGGAGATTTGAATTATTCAGACCGTGGACATGTTGATGGCATTCGATTGTTTCAGAATGTAAATGCACTTTTTAATAGTGAATAAATAAATTTAATTCCGTACGAATTCCTAAAAAAAAACTAATATAACAGTTGTTTGTTTAGATTACAGTATTTTAATAATTGGTTAATTTTGCTTATTGTATATATTAACTCGAGCGAATTTCTAGAAGAATATCAACGTTTATCAAACATAATTTATGATTTATGGACGCGTGTTTTATTAGGGGTACCCATAAGTAATGTCTTTTTATGATGCGCCATCTTTAAAATTATCTCTTTCAGTCTGTTAGGCTGTAAGGAATTGTTATAAGTTTCTCTTGTGTAGCGGCTACCTGCTCGTGGCCTTTAAACAAAAAAACAGTTTCTATATCTCTCTGACGACAATGGGAGAGAAGTGTCCATCGGAACAATATCTGCGGAGCTGTATACTTTTTCAATATCATTTGAAAAAGAAAGCGACAGAGGCAACGAAGGATATTTACAAGATTTACGGTGACATATTGGATGTCAGGAAATGCCAACGATGGTTCAAAAAAACTAAATCTGGTGATTTGTGTACGCCGACGCAGCGGATGAAGCAGCCGTTAATTCTACAATCGAAGACGATCCGATGCTGACCATTGAAAAATTATCGTCCAGTACTCAGAGGATCCTAAAGAAGTAAAGGGAAAGATTAAAAAAAAGTGTTTTATTCCCACACGCATTCACGCGCGACCTCATGTTGCGAAATTGACGTGTGGAAAAAATCAGGATCTTGGATGGGTCACTCTGTTGCATCCTCCATATTCGCCGGATCTCGCACCATCTGATTTTTACTTATTTCGTTCTACCGATACATTTTGTAAGATATCATAATTTCACTTCAATAGAAGAGGCGAATACAGCCCTTTCAGACTATTTTCAGTCTAAACCTGCAGAGTTTTACAAGGGCATGTATGATTTGAAAGAAAGGTTGCAGAAGGTAATAGATAATATAGGGAATTATTTTGTTTAAGAAAAATTAAATATAGTATAAGAAAAATTGTTTTGAATTTCAACGACATTACTTATAGGTCTGAATAAAAAAATATGTTAGATAGGACGGAGAGAAATTTAAATTTTTGTTGCGTCAAAAAGTTTAAAGAAAAATTGTACATTATTATTCTGCTAATTATTTTTCGTTGAGATCCAGTTGCGGCTTCTCTATATACACTGGGGATCTATAGAACTCTTAAGCATATTAAGGAAAAATGTATTTCTTTGTATTCATATGTATGAGTCTATTGATTATGTATAAGAAAATATAAATAAAATATTCATTTATTAATTTGATCGATGCCTACGCGGGCAGTGTTACTTTGCGTAATGTGGAGCAAGTACGCTGCCTACTTGTCAGCGCTGCCGGTGTCGCGTATTGAATGAACGGGGAAGGGGAGCAGAGTGCGGGGTTTCGCCGGGGTCTCACGCTGCGACTCGGTGCAGTCATACTGACTGTCATTCAGCGCTCTGTTGTGCCTACATCTAAATTAAGCTCTCTTATTTTGCCCTGCCCAATTTTTGGGTCTGCCAAATGTGGTCTTTCATTATCATTATGGCGAATTCAAAGTTGATTATTTCTAAGAACTGATCATTATTTATGCATTGCCTCCTAATACAAAAGGAGATTTTTTTTAGTCAATTATGGTCCAGGGATGGACACCATGGTACCTATACCAGGTTTTTCTTCTTCTTGGATTAGTTTAGAGGACCCAATACTTATTGCAGGTAACAATTAATCTAAGAATCTGTTTGGTTTTGTTTAGCCCAATTTGTTTACTATTAACCAAGGTCTTTTGACAATATCTTGATTGTTTAGGCAGATCGGACTTCACGAAAAGATTTTAGGTGTCATCGTAGATTTTAAGAGGTCTCCATGATTTTGGTGTATCCTTTCATCCTATTTAATTAATTTTTAATATTTTAAACCATCTATAGCATTGTCAAGATTTAAAATTTTCCCCGTAAATGTCGTAGATGATGTGAGTAGCTTTATTGATTTTAATCATTTAACAATTAAAAACAGTATATAATACTGCAAATCTGTCATTCAAAACTCTAGCCGTTGCATTTTTACTATGAGAAAAAATATATAAAAATGTCAAAACAGAAAGATTACTAACAATGTTTATTATGATAACAATTATCAATAAAAAAATGACATTTATTTTCGCTCTATCTAACATACAGTCCTGTGAGATAATATCCGGGACGACTTTGTCTATTTTTTTTATCAATAATAAGCTGCATCTGTTTCCCAAATTGAAGTCTTGTTGTAGCTACCATAAAATATGTTCATAGAAATCTAGAACTATACAGTTTTAAAAATTAAACATTTATTAAAAAATATATTATGAAAACTAGGTCAAAAACTGTAGCAAAATGATATCCTGGATGCTAAATCATTATAAGCAGTAATATTATTTTTAATCAAATTTAATTTATCATCACCATTTCTGATGTGTCATGTCCGGAACAGTCGATTTTTCCTAGTTCGATTTTGACACAACATCTTCAAGATCCCCTGCGCCATCAAGCATGTCTTTCACACTGACAATGACATATAGACAGGCTATTTTCTATATTTTTTTTATGTCACAAATCTAGATAGTTTTCAATCTTTTTTCCCCCGGACGGCCTCATCCCCTCGACACTTTTCCTTGTACAAATCTGTCATTTTTTATACGAGTTTTCCTCGCCGCCGATAACGAGCGCGGCGTTCGGCCGAAAATACAATTTAGTTTTATGAAACTGCGCTACCTTTTTATATTGGTTTAGTTATTTGTAAGGACAATCCCGACATATACCTAACATAAATATAATATGAATATGTTGAAATATAATATGATTTTCTTTTAATTTGTTCAGCGGACGATGTGATAAGTTTTCTCATTCGATCAGTGAATCATAGATGGCGCTAGGTAATTTAAAAACAGGTTTTGTTTACGAATTTTCTACTTTGAATCAGACTGATCTAAAAACAGCAAAAAATATGGCCATTATTTCCGTATAATTCTAGTAATAATGTTGTTTCACAAAGTAAACGCGATACGTTCAATATGTTGCCGTGTTTCGCTTTGATCTCCCTATCAATTTTACGCTCTGCTTCAATCACGCTACTACGGGTCTTGTTCCCGGGCTAAACTTTAACAACATTTATTTTTCGCACAAAAAGAAAATCGTTTTACATGAAGGAAAATTATTAAAAGAAAATGTTGCGCACGGCGTTTCCCATCTGCGTAATAATAGATCGCTCTCATCATTTATTTTACGGTCCGGACAATCTGCGAAAAATGTCGACGGCAATTCAGACAAAAGGAAATGTGCGGCGGCCTTGAACGGCCCTGGCAAAAAGCAGAAGAAGTGAATAAAATAATGGTTTCAAAAATAGACTTTTGTGATGCAGTGGGCTAAGAAATGGTTTCGAAATTATGCTGCCTTAATGAAGGCTATCCGCGATGAAGAATAATGTGAACTGTCAGCGAGGAGAGAGCTATTATTTGTCAAGTGACAAGATTTAGACGTTTTTAATATTCTTAGAATATTTATTATATTGTAAATCCAGCCAAAATAATAAAAAAAATACCTAACCTAAAATCTTGTCTAATCCACTTCCGGCGAGGTTTTTATCCAAATAAGAATGTCTTTAATTTCTTTATGCATGACTAGAGATACGTGATTATCGCATTTTGCGATAAATGCGACATAGAAGCGATAGAAGCGATAAATGCGATATAATTGCGAAATTTTCCATATATCGATTTTCTTTAAGAATGACTAAAGAGATCCTCCCAGACTCTATGGTCAACTCTTTGCATAATGTCTATGATGCCACATAATTTAGGTTGGTACTCTGTTTTGTGATATAAAAGTGTAGCAAGTGCCGGAAGAATTATAGAGCTGTATGAGTCTGATTCATAAATACATTAAAAATTCAATGTAAATTTGTTAGCGAGATATCCGATATATTTATTAATTTAATTGATAAATTAGAAGGATCTTCGTACCCCTTTTTCCATTTATTGTGGGATGAAATTATGGGAATAAAAAATTCTCTCGGTTATAACATAGGTGGCATTTTATCTATGGTTCATAGAAGCTACTTTGAAACAGATTGAACACACCAAACTAGAATTAATAGATAATTTGTCGAGCTTCCGTAAAAGCTTATCAAAAACTGAGTCACATTTAACATAAACAGAAACGAATGTGTTTTATGAACTTTTAAATCATCTGTTCAACCCGCATGTAGCTGGAAGTAGATGTAATTTCCAAATTGATGAAAACGATATCGGTAATAAGAAATCCTTAATTGTTTACAACATTAACAACCACTAATGTTTAGGAGTGATAAAATTCACATTTTTAATAATTTATCATGTAATATTAAACGGGGTAAAAGTTGATACTTTTCAACTTTTACTTGCAACAAAGATGAAACACGAAGAATTCGGCAATGCTGCCCTTCAATCAATTTGGTGTCCTGCAAATAGTGTTGACGCAGAACGGTTTTTTAGTACGTACAATTTAATTGTTAACGATCGACGTACTAGATTAAAACAATCATCAATAAAAACATGCTCGATGATAAACCCATTAAATTTTAATCATTATATAATTTTTTAATCGGTATTCTTGTATTTCTATTTATTTCTTCAAATGTTTTTATATCAATATATTGTATATCGTTTAAAAAATTATGTATAAATTAGACTTTTAACTTCAAATTTGTAATTAAGAAATAAAGGCGAAATAGATGCTAGATAATAGTAAAAATAGTTATGCATCATAATTGAATCGATATTTTGGATTTTTTAACTGTTATTAAATTATATGACGCCTACATGAAAACGCTCTCGTTGTCTGTAATCGCCCTCGGCACATCGTGCCCGCGTCACCAGCAGCGAATATTGTTGTTTTTTTGCAATTACAGACTATAAATGACAATGATTATTTATAATATTTATTCTTTAGACTTTTTTGGACAAATAAAAAAAGTTTGTGACATGTAGGAATTGCATTAAATCCATCGGCACGGCTATGTTAACACTCAGAGACCCGGTCCCGCGTTAGTGCGGAAATTTTCGTAAACGGTAAACATCCGGTCCAGCACTAACGCGGGTTCACACGAAACATGTTATATAATGCGCTACAAAAGGCTTTCTTTTAAAGTTTTACAACTCGACACCGTTTCATTCATTGCTCTGCATGTCCTTGGTAAAATATATGTCATATGTATTGAGTTATGGTTAAAAACTGTCCTTGAAATAATAGATTATTTGGATCGAAAACTTTCTAGTACTTACACATCGACTGCAAACAATTTAGATTTTTGTTCATGCATTCAACAAAATAACTTTTTGGAATATTTATGTGGTACAACCCGTCACATCCTTTATTACAAAGCTAAAATTGCTTACATACTACATTAAGATATCTATTTGTTTTTTATCGTCTAAAATACAATAAATCATAATTTTCACAGCTCGAAAATTTTATTTCTTATCTAAATATTCTAATAATCTGATATAAGTATATTATATGTATAATACTTTTTTTGCCAAATTATCTCCAATAGAAAAAAAGTTATTAAGCTTTTTTTACAGAGCCACGCAAAATCGTAAGATCAATAAAAAGATGCGGGCTTAGGTGTAATTTTCGCCTGAAAGCAGCGGATGCTTGAGTATTAAATAAACAAACTATATGAGGCCTAAAAATGTCCAAGAATACTATGTAGTTGAGAACTCAATGCCATACACGGAGATATGAAAGACTTAAATTTTATTTGATTATCGCAATCAATATTATTAGATGAAGAGAAATATGCTTGAAATACTAAAATAATTCCCAGATTTTTCAGATATAGTTTAATCGAAAACGTACTCATCCAACTGATGATTGATTTTGAGACGAGATAACTGTTTCTGTTTATACAAAATAATATTATTTGCCATAATCTCGAGCTGAAACAATAAGTACCACTAATAAATTAAAATTTCCCCCGATTAATTAATAATCAAAATGGTCAAATATCAACGAATATAATATGCCATCTAGCTCAAACAAGTTAAATTATCTCATTATACCGGTCGCAGCTGAATAATTTAGTGGGACGAGGGGGACCAAAAAACTGAAAGATCTTCAGGAGTCTGCACCCAGTAGACGTTCTTTGTTCATTTATTCATCGGGCACGAGTATCGGTTGCTAAACACATTCCGGCGAAGGATTTCCAAACCATGAATAATAAAATTGTTTATTCTCGCAAAATTTCATCCCAACTTTGGACGCTCGGCGCCGTTAACAGGTATCTCAAACAAATCCCGACAACCTGTCGCCGAATAGTCGACACATTTGATATTCATGAATAAATCCGGCGACTTGTGTTTGTGTATTTATATTAAAAAAATACACTAATCAAAAAGTACTTTCGGCGACGCTATCGCATAGAAAAGCATCCAGTTTTCCATTAAAATTAATTCAACCATAAATATTTGTTTCAATTATTATTTTAACAGCGCTAATTTGTAATTGCAGTCCGATAGTTTGAAATAATTATTGCGAATTTTAGGCTGCGCGTATTTAAATATAAATAACCGCAACATAATTAATTATTCACGCGCCAAAAGTGCATTAAATGCAAATGGCGTAAAATCAACATCATTATCGGCGTCGGTTTCCGATGCTATGTAAAATATGTATTATTATATACGACGAGGGTAGATAATTCGATTTGGCAATATGATGATATAACTCGTATGCGAGTAAAAAAGGAAAATGTTAAAATTTTCATCGAGCGAGGGGAAATCTCTGATGATTTCCAGATGTCATAACATTGATAAATGTATATACGATTTTTTTATGATTGAATTAATCTTGGAATACATAAATTCTTGGTTATTAATTTAATTTTGATAAATGAAAAATACTTTTGTGTTATTCTGTGTTAAATATCCCACATAATTCAATATATTATAAAATAAAAATATCATAAAATGTAGATTCGTCTTGAAAGCCATTCAATTATTCAATTTTCCGAATCCCCAGTTTTAATATGGTAATGTATGGCTGAAAATAAAGGAACGTCTCTTCGCGTTCCGAGTATCGGACATAAATTAAATTTCGCTCCGTTAGTGTTTTCAATGGAACGGAATAATGTCTCATATTGTAATCGATTCGAAAGCGACAAAAAATCGACGTCGTTTGCGCATGCGCGTCACTATGATGACGTCGTCATACGACCATGGTTTTTAATTGATTTTATTTAATTGAGAGTTGCGGCGATACGGCGCGGGTACGGATCTGTGGAGTGGGAAGTCTTCCATCGGATGGTGTCAGTATCCATCTTCTCCAGAATGGTGTGAGTGGAGGAACCCTCGGTAGATTAGCGCGGCATTAGCGCCACAGACGGATATTGATAAGAAGAGCGCACACACCCTAACCGACTACTCTCTAGTCTCATCCGTATACGTCATCGGGATAGAATGAAATAAAATAATAATTATAAAACAGCTATGATCATAGATTATACGCGAAAATGCATTAAAATTTTCCTGTTTTATCTCGTAAATAATTAATAAGTATTTTTTTTCTTATTTTAGTCGGACGTAGTATACGGCGGCATCTGTCTATCTGCAGCGGAAGCTCAAAAGAGCATTTCGGACCGGGATGGGTTGGGGGAAGGATTCCGAAGGGATTAATCCGGGATATGGATAGAAGTGGAAGTATGCGGTTTTTGCAAACTTTGCTGCCTCATTGTTGTATTAGGCCGCCCTCTAAGATAACATTTTTACGCTCCGCGATTTAATGCGATATCAAAACGCCGAGAATTTTCGCGAAAATGATAATAATTACGAAATGAAGTTGTCATTTTTCGGTCTTCCCCTCCGCATTGAATTCCCCTGCATAATGCAGTGTGCCCCTTACCCGCCAGCAATACAATGCCCGAAGGAGCAGACTAGTATCCTTCTCCACTGGAAAACCATTAAAATGCCATCACTCATTACTTATTTGACAGTTCCTCACACACGTGTTTCATACAATACCGACTTTATTATATCCACGGTATGTGCCGGGATTGAAAACATAGTGTGTTCGCCTAGAGATTCGACTTAAAAGTTAAAGTAATAATTTTATTATTTTATTATATTTGGTATGACGGAAAAATTTTGTGGTAGGAGGAATGAATCTCTCCATAGCCAGCGCCATGAAGAATTCTTTGAATCCATAAATTTTTACTGCAAGGTTAACCTATCCGGGCACTAGCTGAGCTCAGCCGTCGTTAACTTAAGTTAAACCGTGACACTGCTTTTAAACTTAATAAAAAAAATGATATAAGAGTTTCATCTGAATAATTTTAGTGCAAACAGTTACAATTAAAAATATGTATGACTATTTGTGACAATTGATATATTATTTTATTTCAAATAAACATATATGAAACGTTATTATTTTTTATAAAAAATGGAATAACCCGGTTGTACCGATGGGAATAGAGTAAAATAAAAAACTAGCGGTAACCCATGATTTTAATTTTTAATATAAATCCTACACATCACAAACATTTTGTACTAGTCTGAAAAAGTATGAAGTATAAATATTACAAATAATCATAGTCCTTTGTCCGTTGCCAAGCATGAGATGTTTTTTCTCGCTCGCATTCAATACGATGTGTCAAGAGTGGGCATTCTGTGAGACATCGCAGAGTGCGCGTGTCATTTATGTGTCATATTGATTAGTTCAAAAATCCCAAATTTCGAAGCATATCATAAATTATTACTTTTATTCTTAGAATAACCATTTAAAATACAAATTAAAAGATATTGATGAAAAATTCATCAAAATCTTGGCATGAAATGAACTAGGGGTATTTGAGATACCCCCTTTAGACAACGGGGTTGTTGCGGATGGGTTGAAAAATTATAACCTTAGAAATAATAAAATGAAGTATTTATTTTACAGATAATGTTCTTTATTAATGTTATTAATTATATTCAGTTTAAATATGTGGATTCATTGTTTATATTAAATACATAGTGTATTATTAATAAATGTTATAGACATTTACATTAAAATTTATTACTTATTATCATAATATTTTTTAATTTACCCTTATAGTCATTTCTAAGAAAACTCATTTTCATGCATATTTAAATATTAAGCACACAATTATAATAATAAATACATTTTTATTTTGATTTTGTAGGAATCTGAATATTATTTGTTTTTGAAAAACGTCTTAGAGAATAAAGTGAAGAGTTGAAAATTATTTTTATTTACTTTGAACTGTAATTTCGAGAAATTATAGATTTTTTTTTATTGTATTGTTTAATATTAAAACTTGTTTGATATAAAATATTTTCGCACAGTGATTGAATATATTTATTCTTAAAGTATATGATTTAATAACGAACACTTTTATTATCACTAATTTGACCTTAATGAAATCATTAATAACGTTTAAAAATAAAATTGGACATTTATTATTTATTCACAACATAGTATATTAATTGATTATTTTATACCATTACATGTAAAAAAATATATACATAAGTTGATTGTTTATAAATTCAGTTTATTCGCATATAATTAATATTAAAATTGCAAAAAATCTAAATAAAAATTAATATTATTACTTTCTGCAGTAAATTCAAGCAATCGACACCTGTGTATACCTTTTTTTGAGTCAACCTGTGTATAAAAACTGTAATATATTGCATTTACTTCTGGTTCTTTATTCTGAGATAACATCCAATTGAGCCAACATGTATTTTAGATTATATAAACCTGACAAGTCTATACTAAATAAATATGATAAACTTTATTTCTGTATTTGTCAAACCACTAATTAATACTGAATGAAAATTGATTGTGAGCGCGATGAAGTGCACGTTTTCTTTTTTTTTTTACTATTATGAATATCTTTGAGAGTATTATATATTTGTCATAAAATATATTTATTTTTTATTCATAAAATTAAATAAGATATTATTAAATTTGGCGTAATATATGTGGGTTCTATAATATATTAATTTAGATACAGCACCTCTTATATGCGACGTGTGCTCGAACGCAGTATGTCGCAGCCCGCATGAAGCTGGCACCGTGGAGGCTTCACTCTCCATTGTTTAGCTTTTGTGCCATAACCGTACAGCTTTTGTAAACTTGTTATTGTGACATGAATCCTCTTTCTTATTCTTTGAAATATGAATGGTGGCGTGCTGCTCACAAACGGCGGAGTTATTTTCGCATTGTGATACGTCGGTTGTCGGATAAATGCGCTCCGCGAAAGGTTAACCGACAGGAGAAGCCATTTAACTACGGCAACCGCGTAGGCAAAATGTCTTTTAAATTTTTCATTTGATCTGCAAAAGACACAGGACCCTTTGACTTTGAGCGGGGATGTGATACGGAAGCGGGTCGTGCACTCTGACGAAATCCAATTATGTATGTAAAACACTGAATTGTACAAGACACGAAGATCCGGATGATCGAATTAGTTATGCGGTGTTTCTGTGTGATGTTATGCTAATTTAAAAAAATGTCAACTACAATGTATAAGTTTTGTGGATTATTATTTTGGCACTCGCCGACAGTTAGCCAAGTATGCGCAACATTCCTGCGTCCCGTTTTCTCAGGCGTTGTTACTCAATATCGGCGGAGGGCCGCTTATCCCCCACAGCCTATCCCCACTGTCCCCCCGCCGGCCACGGACCCTAAGTTAATTTCCCGATTCCGCGGTTTACTTGGTAAACATCTGCTGTTGAAGGCTTCATTTCTGAGCGAGCACAGCGGCATCCTGTGAAACTTGGATTAAACTTGTTTAGTTCGCGCGTTGGACACCGGCGGCCCTTTGCGAGCCCGCAAATCGACAAGACTAACCATAATCGAGTGAATCATCCCTGGGATGATGGAATACCAGGATTGTAGTTAAATTTATTGCATGATTCGTGGTCTGAATAATATTGTTCAAACAACGAATCAAATATATAACTTAATGTACATACTAAACATTTTAAAGTAAATAAATTGTTTAAATAAAAAAGCTGTACAATAATGTTATTATCAGTAATCGATTTATATAAAATGATGTAGCTAACCAACAATGAATACGATAATGGACGATATAACAACAAATTTCTCATCGTCAAGGTTTAATTTTTCCTACAATGGAACACTTCTATACTTAAAAAAAATGTTAATAAAACACATATATAAAATAAATCATATAAAAATATAAGTAAATTAAGCTCGTATAGATTTTGACGATTTTAAGTCCTTGAATGGAAAATCTTTCTTATATCAGGCGTAGGTGAGTTTAATTCTTATACCTGGCCTCGATACGTTAACTTTATTGCAGCACAATAAGAAAATCTTGTCTTGCACAAATATGTTGTAGAAAACGGAAATAAAAAATAACACCCTTCTGACAAATTCGCGCAGATATGTATCATTTTTTGGCAGATCATTGTATTTTTGTTTCAAATCAGAGTCATTAAGTAAATCAATTAGATTTTCGTTATCACTTGTGCTTAAGCGCATTGTTATAGGTATCACAAAAAATGTGTTAAGAAATCACGAATCGTCCTTGCTATGCGGAAACTATTGCAAAAATGATGTCAAGGTGTACTTTAAAACGTTATTCATTCAAACATTCATAGATAGGAAAACAATCAACACTAATAGATTCAAGTAATGAAATTCAAAATTGCATTTTTTTTATTCGGAGATTTGCAATAAGCAATTTTATCTTTTGTATTCAAGTGTTAGCCTATATTATTTTGTATTTTTAAGATGAACTATTACTCGCTTTGAAGTTCATAAAGTCTTAATATTGTTTTTTCACTGGATAGTCAACTCACTTCTGTAATAAAAGAAATGTGTGTTACTAATCATTTTATTGCACGAAGTTCGATAATTATTCGCCTTTTAATATGAAGTAGAGAAGTAGATATTTTTTTATTTATTTTTTTTTATTTAATTATTTAAAGACAATGCGTGATTGGCATTACAGAATGACCCAGTTCGCTAATCACGCATAACACATAATAATACATGAGAAAAATAAATAACACAACAACAACAATATATTACAATAAATTGAAGAAAAGAATTATAAAATTTCATATTTCATTTAAAAATGTAGCAGCGTTTTTCGCAAAATACCTATTCAGGTCTCGCGGAAAACCAGTGTTCCGAGGAACATGGTTTGGGAAGCCCTTGTTATCAAAGAAAATAATCAAAAATTATCTGGAAGATTTTGTTAAAAAATATACATATTTTTTGAATTTCATATGCTATAAAGTGTTTTTGTCTAAAGAAAGATTTTGTTTTATCTCTATATTCGTGCAATAAGGTCCTCTGCAATTTTTACTATCTTCCAAAGATTAAAAAACAATTGAAACGAAAAAAATGTTTTAAAAGTGGTTCGAAAATAAAAAAAAGCTCATAGTTTTTATGTTATATTATATATATAATGATTACACATTGAACCGTACAAAATTAATATATGAATGAATTGAATGAAGATTGCTAAAGAAAAATTTGTAGAAACGTATAATTTAACGGTTTTTTTAAATTTTCAATACAATAGTAATAATTTTTTTATAACCTTTATATTTAATCATATTTTTTAATACAACGTTTATTGAATGAGTTTCAAAAACTGTTGTTTTATTTAAATGTGATCTACATATTTGAAATTATCAAGATAATATATAAAAAAATACTTTGATTATTTTTTTGTGCTGATCAAGATTTTCAATATTTTTTTTAAATGAGTAAAACTTAATATACATCCTTCTTAGCTAATTTTAAATAATATAGAACTATATATATCTTTGACAATTTTTTCTATTAATTTCCTTTATAATTTAAGAAAAAAACAATTCAATTAGTACACAATAGATTTTAACTAAATAAAAAAATTGACAATAATTTGATTAAAAGCTAAATAAGTATCATTTGGATTTGTTTTGGTATCCATCAACGATTCTTTAAGTATCTATACTAATAAAATATTTTTATTAGTATTATTAATAATATTTATTAAGTCATCAATCTCACTATATAGTTTTAATCCAGCAGAGACAAAGAGGCGATATTGACTGAGCAATAATCTATAAGCGCGACTGGTAGAGCCTGACTGGTCCACGACCCAATTCATCAGGGCGCAGAATATTATCTTTATCCTTCAGGGCAAACCGCTTTGTGAAACTTACAGACGGAGCCATAATCTTGGAAGCTTTGCGGGATTCGATAATATCCAAAACTTTGAATCACACTACAGAAATTAGTTTAAAATTAGCAGTACAAACGCGACGCCAGTGCGGGCAAATTTTCGCTATAGAGAAGAGCATCGCAATATAGGCGTCGCTAACCCTCGTCTTACATATAACAATTAATAAAATAATATGTTTATAAATATTATACCAATGCTTTATCTAAATAATAATATAGAATAAAAAATAGGATTATGTTAAATAATAGTTTAATTATTTATTTAAAACCAAATTCTAGTATTATACGGGTTGAAAATAGAGTAATTTGGCTCTAAAAATAGGCATCATAAGTTTAAAGCCTCCATATTGCTAGCAGACATTGTTGTCCTGAATAATTTGCCTATTTTCATTTAACATCGTCTAGTTTCAATAGCGTCTAGGCAGCACTTCATATTTATGAGCCGAAATTCTTCAGAAACTCGCTTAGAATTATTTTTATCGCCAGGCTTAATATACCATAAATCTTGTCTTTCTATCCGACAGATTAATTGGAAACAAATATATTTTTCAGGTTAGTGGAATTTTCTGTAAAAGGATCTTGTTCAGCCGAATATATTCAAATTAGCTGAGGGTCGATTGCACCACGTTTACAAGGCACAAAGGACTTTGCGATAATTCTTGGGCTGATGTACGATTATTGTCACACACAAAAAACAATTACATTGCACACGAACGCCACTGGAGTTAATTCCTGGCGCGTACCCAATAGGTCCCAGCAGGTGGAGGCCCCACTTCCTTATTTATTGTCCTTTGCTCCTTGCCGCCTATATTTTGCAAGCGTTGCATGGAAATTTGCACTCTGCATAACGAAAATTCGAATTTCGCTGCATTTTACGGAAGGGGTGTACCTTGATTAAAATTATTTTTTATTCTAAAGTTTGTAGGCATGCATACAAAAAAATCATATTAAATTAAAAAGGTATGTGAAAAATTGATTTGTATTGATATTCTGATGTATGTAAGTATTCAAGACTTATTATTGTCATAAAAATTATATTAATTATAATAATGGTTATCCTGTTTGTTTGAGATTAGCTCATTGACTTTTTTATATATTTTTTTAATGTAGTTAAAATTATTACGGCCTAATAAACTAACTATTACTCGAATTATATTAAAAAACATATAGTATTTTAATATAATTCGAGTAATAGTTAGTTTTGATATATTAGAACATTTTTTTATAGAAAATTATCCTCTAATGGAGAAAAGTTTGTTATTTTTATATTTTTATACTTAAAATTTACATTTAACTAAGTTAAATGTTAGAAACCATTAGATTTTTTTTAATGCGTATATTAAAATAATAAAAAGATCCAAAAATTATAATTATAATATTAAAATCACGAAGAAATCATTTCCCAGTGGCTTTTTATTTATTTAACCTAGCCGTGCCGATAAGGTCTATTTGGGACCCCAAGTTTTTGATTTTTCTCGGATATTTTTTTTAATATAAATCCTACATATCACACACTTTTATATTTGTGTAAAAGAGTCTAAAAAATAAATATTATAAATAATCAATGACCTTTATTGCAGGCAATTGCAAAAAAACAAAATAAATATAACAATATTCGCTTCTGTGGCCACAAGCTATATGTTTTTTCTCGCTCGCATCCGGTACATTATGCCAAGTGCTAGTAAAACGTACTAGTGATGACATGCCGCAAAAATTCAGCGTTCGCCAGTCGGCAGCATGTCCTCAGTATGCGGCGAAACATCGCTGAGTGTGCGTGTCATTTACGTCATATCGTTTGTTTCAATAAAATTCAAAATATCTATTAAATTATGAAGAATATCATAAATAACTATTTTTAATCTTAGAGTAATGCGATTTTCTTAAAAAAAGTCATGAGAGTAATGAATAATTTATCATTATATTAACTTAAAATGCTTGGGGTAGATTTTCAATTATATATACCCCCTTCGGATGACGCGGTTGTTTTCAAAACACGTGACGGATCTGTTAATTACTAAGCCTTAATTCAAACTCAGATGAGAAACTCTTAAATATTAAATATAGAGGGTACATCGTATTCATAACAAAGAAAATCATTTAAATTTTTTACTTAATTATTGTTTATTTTTATATATAGATAAAATATCTTTTTTCAGATATTATATCACTTTGGTTTTTTAAATGTATATTAATCAGATATTTTCAGAGTAATAAATTGTAATTGAATTAAATTAATAATTTATGATTTAAATATAAAATTTTTTTTTTCATTAAATTCAAGAAAAATGAATATTTGTCATTTGCTACATATAATAAACACATATGTATATTAGCATAATCTTTTGAAATATAGTACTTTTGCTTTATTCATAATACTTTCCACATATGATACTTGAAAGACGAATAAGGAATATAATGAAATGTCTGCAAAGTTTTCATTATTCGAAATGGTATTAAATATAATGAATACAAAGTAAATCGTATTAATAAAAATATTTCTTGGTAATTAATTAAATAATAATTATGAAAATGCTACGAGTCACATAATACTTAGTCAGATAATGTCGCAGTCTTACATTTATTAAAACTACTAATTAAAATAATTCCAATTAAAGTAAATGCACCATCCCCACCATGCCCAGCCACGCTTAGATTCTTGGAGAATTCTGGGACGTTATCGTTGCACCTTAATTTCCCCAGCGATTCTAATCAGTGTCATGTTAATGGACGCGAGGGGGTTACCCCATCACAAGGCACACTCGAGAATTTCAATTTATGCCCCAGGAACATCATGCAACCCCGTTCATTCTGCAACGCGATCGCAGTATAGCCTATCCAAAATGCTTCGCTGAATATAGCCAAAATGTATACGTCGAGCAAATAATAAAATCTGCAAACAAACATTAACCGATTGCTTTGCCGCAGTCACGACTTTATCTCGGATAAGTAAGCGATCAACGAAGGCGTCTATCCGATATGTATTTATGAAGGCAATACCGCATTGTACGGCGATTCCCATTAAATAACTCGATCACGTTATTTCATAAAGTTATTACGGTTAATATAGCGAGATGTAGTACAGCGTTTAAATCTGGCGTAACCAGTGACAAATTATTCAAGTATTCGCGATTGGCAAAGTTGAGAATGGAATGAATAATAATATTGAGTGAGGTCGCAGGCAAATCCCCAATGGGAACGCGCCTCAAGGTCCGTGCCGCACTATTCTAATTGTGGTGAATAAGAAAAGTTTGAGAAATTGGATGTGGAGATAGGGATTTATTATTTTATTGATACCATTAATAATGCCATCTGGTGTATTTACTTTGGAAGCTTTGACAGGGGATTATTTATTGGATGTAATAATGGAGAACGCGGTCTTCTTTAATGATGACTAATTCTGTTGTCCACAGACGATGAGCCTTATTGGCTCGATTTTTTATAACATTTATAGAGATTCGATACACTGCGACGTCAAGTAGAATAAAATAGCGTAAATAAATATTAAACATTATTAAAATGGTTAAAAATTCACGTAATAACCTTAACCTTTTCCACAATGTGGGCCAGACGTATTGGCTGAAATGATTTTTTAGCAAAGAATTTCAAGTTTTTTAATTTAATTTTAAAAAAATACAGTATTTTCTAATCGTTTATTAGATCAAACCCCATAGATGCTTTTTTCCCAATATATTTTTTAAAAAAAATATAATGTCATGACAATACAATGAAATCGAGTTTTAATCTGGAATTTTTATATTTATTTTTCTAGCCGATTATTATTATTTCAGAATGTATTACTTGCTTTAACGCTTTTTTTCTTTCTCAACCAAAACGGCTATTTGTTTTTAATTAAGTATTATATTTATATATCATTGTTCGTTCATTCTTCTGTTCAAAATTCTGTTTGGTTAATCTTTCGAGTGTCCATTTAAGATTCCAATATTAAATTCCAACTCATTCGCAACGTCGGCTCAAAAACAACCATGTTGTACGAAGGGGGTATAAATACCCCAAGCATTTTAAGTCTAGATATTAAGGAATTACCGGCATTAATATCTTAACATCTTTTTAAAAAAATACAATATCTATTTAGATTTTTTAACTAATCATTTTGACATGTGAATGACAACGCTCTCAGCGATGTCTCACCACAGACTGAACTCTCGCAGCACGTATCAATCGCACGTTTCACTCGTACTCGGCACATTGTACCAGATGCGAGCGAGAAAAACATCGCGCGAATGGTATCAGATCATAGATTTTTTTAAATAATTAATACGGCTTGTTAACGATAACGCTCTCGGCGTTTTCTCACCGCAGACTAAGTTCTCGCACCCCGTGTCACTCGCACTCGGCACATCGTACCGGATGCGAGCAAGAAAAAACATCACGCGCGTAGGAACCGCAGTAAATATTATTGTTTTTTACGCAATTAAAGACAATGATTATTTATAATATTTATTCTTTAGACTTTTTAAGACAAATACAAAAAGTTTGCGATGAGAAAAATTAAAAACTCGGGAATTATTAATGCCATCATCTAACGATATATATAAAGGGATTTCGATTAAGTTTTCGTTCATCTGGTCTAGTAGGAAGTCGTTAATATCTTTACTTTACTTTTAAATCCCTAAATATTTATAAATTATAGCAAATTTGCGATTTAATTTATAATTTAATAGTTTAAATAAATACCGACATATGTTTTATTTACTTCTCGAAATAGTTTCGTGAAATAATAAAGTTAAATAATAAGAGAATATATATAGAAACACATATTATAATGAACTGGTTTAAAAAAAATAGTTACTTTAGTTTATGTAAATATTAATAATAAATATATAGCATCTAAAAGTTTTACTACTGCTGTACCCGTTCAAAAGATTTATTTTATTGAAGATGCTTTGGGCCACTGCAGCTGCTATGCAGCCTCTTCTATTCGTGTTATCCTTGTATTAATAATATGTTTACATGATAAAAATTTATATCTACATACATAAATGTAAAGTAGTACGAATAAAAGATTTTATAAAATCTAAACTGTCTAAAATATTCATAGATATACTTTGAAAATATTTCCTTTAGAATGGTTTAAAAATAGAGAACCATTTTATACTAACGATGCAGTATTTTAATACAAAACATACAATTACTAATAAAAAATGACGCTATGTTAAAAATATTTATCTATAGAACACTGACGAATTGAATTTTACTTAAAATGATAATGGGTTATAATTGAATTGTGGATTTGACTTAATGAAAAAATACGTCATGTCACTAACTATATATTTTTCTTAAATAATATATTTTTGCTATGAGAAAATATTGTGTAAGGCACTATTTCACTCACAGTTTGTTTAGCATTACTTTATTTTGTACAGGTAATATTTTCTTCGACAATGATTTATGGCCCCCGATATGAATGGCCGTTTATACCAAGAATCTATTTTATTTTATTAAACAGGTGTTTTCATAAAACTTTAAATATATTTCTATAATAATATAAAGTACGTGAGACTTTTCCACATTAAGCCACCGGGCTATACGGCTACCTTATATCCCTAGAAAAATGCATTAACTCAGTCCACGGTATCGCTAATGCGCGATGAGGTAAACATATGTAAATAAAATTCAGTTTACGCCAGTATATGTTCCAGGAAAAAGTGGGTCGTACATAAATTGGTTTACAGTATGCAGCGTGAAATATAAGACGTTGGGGAACCATGGGGACACTGCAGCCAAGTTGCATTGTCGGAGTCTCGGGAACATTTTGTCGTGCATCTGGTTGTGTGCCGGCAGACAGACTAACGACCAGATCGCTTGAAATATGGTGTGGGCTCAACTTTACCAGAATATTATGCAGGTGTGTGTGTGTGTGTGCATTTACTTGGACCAGGTCGTATATTACCCGAAGAGTCATCGTCTCTACCGCCACGGGGATATGATGAACTGGTCTGAGATTTTGAATGCGAGGAGTTAGTCATAGCAGCTGGAACAATGTTGCATTGTGATTTACCGGAATAATTCATTTTGACGCAGAAATTAATGAGATTAGATGAATGATGAATAATTTATGGTTAGCAGTTGCTACTCGGTAACCTGAAATTTAAGCAAAGAACTGATTTTTCTAAAAGGTTACGATTTTGTAGGTCATTATTTTTCAACTCTAAAATACGACTAAATAACGATAACAAATTACGATATCACATCAGTGCGAATTTATTCATCAAAAATAAGCTAAGTATCCTACTAATAAGATAATATTTGAAAAAAAGCAAAACATTATAATTGATACATTATATTAAAGGTCATAGTATCGGCTGACGAAAAAACAAGAGGTTATAACAGTGTAATAAATAAATTCCTGTGATGTTAATTTTTTAGTAAATATTAAATATTGAAAAATTGTCGACAAAAATCAGCAATTTCTAAACACACTTCTTGTTGTAAAGGAGCTATAAAATATTTCGAATAAATGGATTTATATGTACTTGTCGCATAGGCCCAAAATCTCTGCGAGGTTTGAAAAAATATTTAAAAAACAAAACGACCAAAAACGATCAATTAAGAGGTTATTTAAGTTAGGTTAATTAGTTAGTTCAACTAATTATAATTTTTTTAATTTATAGCTTAACAATTTTTTTCGAGAGGTGTCTCGTAAAATTTAAGGCTCACTTTTGATATTACCACTGTTTAGAAAACATTTTAATAAATTATTCGGCAATTAAAAATATTAAATTTTTAATTTTACATAATCAGGAGCTTCATATGTTGCAACTGTATCATTTAAATCTGACTCTGCAAAGTCAAAATTTAATTATTCTCATAATAAAATGCAAGAGAAGATAAAAGTTTAATTCTTAGCATGAAGAGAAAGCAGGGAATGTAAAGCTTTACAAAGTTTAAAAAATAGAGAATTATTTATGTTTCATCTCGTTTGAAAAGTTTTCAGCTCTTATCAATTATAAACGACTAAACTAAAAGTCGATTTCGAATAAATATTTAGACAAATTAATTTAAAAAGTCTAAGATATAGATTTTCGGAATTTAATATCAAATGTAATACATGCGTAATTTATTATGTTACTAATAAATACCGTTGATGAAAAAAAAAGATTTTCTAAAAGTCATAAAACCTATTTTATAAAAAGCATTAAAATATATGTCAAATCACTTTAGAAATAAATGTTTAAATAAAAAATAGGGTTTTCTAAAGTTATCTCGAGATTTTATTTATTAGTACATATTAAAGAATATTTGTTTTTTGGTATATGTTAATTTAAAAAAAAAATAATACAGATGATATCACAATCTAGGTAGCGAAAAGCTTCTCATACATTTTTATGATTATCAAAATTTTGTTATAAATCCAGTCACGTATAACCAAAATTCTTAGGTACATAATATTTTCATTCAATGCCCCAGTCTGCGATTTCGCGGGTTTTATCAAAGACTCGTGCGAATTTAAAAAGAAATATCCTTAATATCAGGTATACATATAGAATTTTATCTGTCGAAATAGCGAAACAGGTAACCGACGTACGTCACGTCTCTCATATAAGTTCATACACATGGAAGTCGAGCTGTATGACATAAGAGACGTACGTCTGTTAATGTATTCAGTTTTCCCTTATCCACAATCGTTCGGATTCAAGTGTAGGGGTAAAAATATAGGTGGAAAATATCATTACCTATGCGAAATTATCATTCCGCAATTCCAACATTGTAAGTGCGTCACGAAATTTATTAAATATATTTTTTATTATGAATTATTTATTGACTTCGTTACATTCGTCGTTATGGACGTTGTTAACGATCCTCATTTTAGTCAGTACAATGTAATCGGACCAATAAAGTATTTTACGAGGCCGTGCGAAATTGACGTAAGTATTAGGTGGTAGCATAGAACCGAAACCGGGAGGGTAGCTCCTTCGAAAAGGGTAATAGAAGAATATGTCTGCAGTTTTCCGCCGCCTATATTGAAGTCGTAACTTACCCCTGGCCCTAACTACCCCATCGACCTCAAAAGCACAGTCACTCCAAAAGAATTTCACGTCAAGTGTGTAAGTGCTAAATTAAAAATATGCCTTTTACAAATATAAAATAAATATATTTTATACTATTTAAGGTTTTCGCGAGTATTATTAAAAATTTTCAAAGATGGAAATTTGTTTTTATCTGAAAAATTATTGGGCGCAAAGAACAAAAGGGTCTCGTCCCTTTCGCAAACAAATATAATAAAAAAACATATTGCACCCTAGCTTTTATTGGGGAATAAGTTTGACCAATTCCTGCGATACGCTGAAAAATAAATCGCCCCCTATAACCTTTACGATGCAAAAGCTTTATATAGAAATGTACATTATAAAAGCTCTGCCCATTTTATTTTATCGGAGGCAATATAGAGTTTGTATCACACTTCATATTATTTTTCACGGATTACTTACATTTATTCCATACCAGTTAAAAATAATACTTAATACTACTAATACCTGATTTTCCGTTAATTTTTATTATTTTATTGATGATGGATGAAAGGCATAAAAACCAAATCTAAAGCGCCATTCACTCACAAAAAGGTTTGATAATGATTTTAAAGATGCAGGGCCAATAAATGTCTCACATATTTCCCCCAGCCAGTGTCATAAATATTTCTCTTAATTTATAGATACCAAATTTTTTCTGTTTTCTTGACGGCAGTCGATGACAAACGGAAGTAAATACGCCACAACAAAAAAAAGACATTAGTTTTCGGCTAACTTTAAATATTTTTTATAGAGATATAAATGATAATTTAAAAAGTATGTCTATCTCAAGAAAACGCTTCGATATTTCATGTTAAAATATTATAAACAAAAATAGGTTATTATGCGATTTTAATTTATTTATTTTATAAAAATATACTTTATATATAATAAAATTTCGGCTAGGACAAACTGTACATAGACAAGACGTATCGATGGGGTCTTTTGGGGACCCCAAGTTTCTGATTTTTCTCGAATGCGGATTTTAATATAAAATCTACATGTCACAAACAAAAAGTGAAAGACTTTTTTTAACAGCAGCTTTGGAAAAATATATAAAAACAACAATATTTACTGATATTGCTACAGGCGCGATGTTTCTTCTCGCTCGCATCCGGTTAAATGTGTCAAGTGCGAGTAAAACGTACTAGTGAAACACGAAAACTCAGCAGCGGCGTGTACTCAGCATACGGTGAGATATAGCCGAGTGCGCATGTCATTTACGCGTCATAGTGATTAGTTAAAAAATTAAAAATATCGACCAAATTATGAAGCATATCATTAATAACTTTTTTTATACTTAGAATAATCCATTTAAAAAAAATATCAAGATATTGATGAACTCTTAACTAATATATTAACATTCTATCAGAGCTTCGAAAACCGGAGCTGATTTGCTGCAGACCATTTTTTGTCGGTTAATTAAATACTTTTTTTAATCGTCAATCGGTGCTGAACTTAAAACAGAACGAACAGTTATTTTTCTGAAACAAAATCGTAACCATTGATGTATTATTATGACTTGTATTACTTAGTTAGTATTTGTATTATTAAATAAATTATTATTTTCTGAAAAAGGCAAATGTTGCATTAGTAAAATTGATTAAAATACACTGATTTATTATTCATTATTATTATTATAAGTATTAAACTTAAAGATCCGTATATTCGATTAAATAGGGATTAATTCATTATAAAATTTATGAGCAGATTTCAAATTAGGGTAAATATTTTCTTAGATATTGTGCAATTTTTATGTCTTTATTTTAAAAACTGATTTAATGTTGGTCGAAACTAAATAAATTAATTACTTATCATATAGTAATTACTTGAGAAGAATTTCGTCAATATTTCTAGAACTAAATGAATGATGTCAAAATATTAAAAATTGCACATTCTTTTGATATTATTAACAAATATTTATTAAGAATATCTACAGGTAAGATCAGTCGATTTTTAATATTAAACAAAATAATCATTTTTTCATACCGTGAATAAACTTTATTGAATAATATAATTTCCATCATTATTTATGACTTCTTACCAGCGTTTTTAAAAAATGCCTTATAACTAGATGCGAAAAATTTCACTAATGCTCGTCTGATATCTTTTTCCTGATAATCGGAGGGCGCTAGGTCTGGAGAGTATGGTGGATGCGACAGAATTTCCCAGCCTAGCTCTGCTAGTTCTGACGAGTACCCAAAGCAGTATGTGGCCTAGCATCATCATGAAGCAGTATGATGTCCTTCCTATTGAACATCGCCGGCCTCTTTTCTTTGAGTGCTGTTTTTAAATTATCCAATTGCTGACAGTACCTCTACGAATTTAGCTTTTTTTTCGGTTTCAACAGCTCAAGATCTATTCGTCGTCGAATGTCCCACCGTATTCACAACATTCGCTTATTCAGGCTCAACTTCCGTTTAGAGGTGGAGAGGGCAGGTTTTCCGGATTCAGAATATTCTTTTCTCCTTACGATGTTTTGATAGGTAATCCACTTTTCATCCTCATTATCATCCGGTATAAGAAGGGTTTGATTTTGTTTCGTGCAAGCAGAGATGTGCA